>MOOZ01001401.1:112976-129894 GCA_002930495.1 Cecropterus lyciades | reverse complement strand
ACAGGAGAAAATCCTACTATGGGGCTATGAGTGTAGAAGGTGTTTATGTTTACAAATCTATAATTATATAACCTCATTTTTGTTCATATCTGTTTCTGTTATTAAAATAATTACATATAACCTATTTTCTTCCTATTATGTGCCAAAAGAAGATTCACTACATAACTGTACTGAAATAATTTGTATATAAGCAACATGTTTATGTAATGTAATTTTTTTCAGGTGTCGGTATTGCACAGAGTTTATGCCAATCTGGAAGGGGTTGGCAGAGTTAGTGAACACAAAGGACTCCAAGTTCGCCATCGCTCAAGTGGACTGCACCCAGTATGCCACCCTGTGTAATGAGATTGATATTACTGGTGAATATTGCTTTATGATTATTTAGTTTGTAACAACAAATGATTGATATTGCAGCATACTTTTGTCTACACATAAAGACTAAACATATAATTCAATATGAATTTGTAATTTTGTATTTACAATGTACACAAATATGTCTAAAGTATTTATTTATTTACCTTTGTGGTCATTCAAGTGTTGGGTAAGCAATTTTTTAAATTATTATTTTAACCCCATGACTCCCATGATGACCCGCATGGTAGAGCGGTCACCATACCGGTCTGACACTGAATGGGTCCCTGGTTCGATTCCCGGCCAGACAGATATCTGAATGATGAGTTTTGATTTCTGTTTTGGGTCTGGGTGTTTGTGTATTCGTCTTTGTGTGTTCATGGCACCCACTAATCCTAATGTGGGTCTATGAGTGTAGAAAGCGTTTATTTAAAAAAAAAGAACATTGCAGAAATAACCACTGCCGAGACCGCTCTGCCAGAACCTATGACATCAAAAATAAGCAAAGCAAAGATCCCCTTTTGTGAATTTGTAACTAATGTCTGGCGTTCTCATCCAAATGCTATTTAATAATAATATCCATCATCGAAAGGTTGAAAATAATAATTCACTTTGTAAGAATATCATTATCCATTTCAGGTTTTCCTACACTTTTGTATTTTTACAAGCATTCATTCTTACCAGTAGAATATAAAGGAACAAGAGATATGCCAGCATTAACACTGTTCCTCAGTGAAGTTTTTAAAAAATATGATGAGGTATGTGCACCTAATTATGAAATGTAAATTTTTTTGAAATTGTAATATAGTTACAGTTAATAAATTAAGGATTTTTATTATTAGGCAGAAATGGTACAATAGTTAGAAAAAATCTTTTAATATTTTTCGATTTCATCATTTCAGAAGAAGGAAAAAAATGGGGAAAATGAAGTACAGATTTACAGCGGCATGGCCTATCTGACTGACCACAATATAGAAAAGTTTTTAGTAAAAGGCCAACACTTCATTATGTTCTATGCACCATGGTGTAAAGAATCTCAGGTATGTGCACAATTTATATAAATGTCCTAGAGTAGAATGGATGTCAGCCGCCAGGGGCATAATGTAAAAACAGGAATCATTCCGATAATCACCCTCATTTTTAGGATATGTCAAATGCACACAAGTAATAAAATTTTATTATATTTGTAAAATTTTGATGTCCCCTAACTCTTACTCTGAGAGAACAGCAACTTTCGGTGCTATGTCTTTAACTGTAGAATCATATTTATAATATAATATAAAATATCTATTTACATAGGTTTAATATATAACCAGAATTTCAAACAGTGAGACCACATTGATCTTTAAAATAACTAAATAGTATGTATAGGGAAGAAAATATTTAGTCATTACTAACTATTATATGTTATTACAGAGACTAGCCCCCATATGGGCGGACCTTGCTGTACAATACGCCCACAACAGATATATACAGATCGGAAAAGTTAATTGTTTGGAAAACGAGATGACATGCAAAAGTTTTGAGATAAAACAATACCCCTATTTGCTTTGGATTGTCAACGGCAGAGTTGTAAGTGTGAATTTATTTGGTTTAATAATTATTAGATCAGGAAATAACAGAAGTCAATGCTACCCTTTCATCGCAACTTTTGAGCAGCGATACATCATTAAACCAGCCGAGCCGACCTTACTATATAATTACCTATTAATGATTAGTATTGCAATCAAATACGCATTTGTGCATTAACGGAGAACATTGGTATTCATGAGTGTCTAAAATTTGATATTTGTTACATAAGTAATACCAACAAACATGCAATGGAATTGTGAATTACACAACTTGTCTCTATAAGAATTGTAATCCAAAGTGGTATTTCTCTTCACCTCTAACTCTTTCTTTGTAATGTTAGAGTGATAAGACCAGCGATACTGGCATTACATTGTTAATACATAAAAATTTTCCTGTTGCACCTAGACGGCATTCAAGCAGCGCAATTAATTTTTTAATACACGACCGCACGCAAATAATTCCCGTTTAATATTGTATTAAATATGTTTTAAGTATGCACACACAAAAGTGAAGTCTTTATTATTGTATATTTTGCAGATGGGTGTATCCAATGAAAAGACTTTATTAGGTCTCCAAGAATTTATAGAAAAAATGGCCTTAGCCGAGAATCACGATCCTGAGAAATTCATGTCAAGAAAAAAAACGTTACCAGTCGCCAGAATAACCGAGGAGACATACGACACATTTCTTGAAAAGGATTTGGTGTTTGTCCACTTTTTCGCTCCTTGGTAAATAACAAATCTATCTTTTACTCCCTCTTATCTTCCATTTCATATTCGTGGAGTGTTAAATGGAAGATGAGAAAGAGTAAAAGAGGACGCTTAGTATATCCGGCACTGGTGTATGTACGCGTACGTGTATGCATGCGTTTGTGTTTTCTATATCGTGCGCTAGTCTATGTATGTGAGTTAGTATATTAGTTTACATGAGTATACGTGCGTGTATGTACGCATTCTTGTATACATGCGTTTATGTATGCGTGCGTTCCTGCGTGTACGCGTGAGTGCCTGCGTGCATATTGTGTTAATGCATATACTCTGCACAATAATTAGCGTATCAAATGCTTATTTAATAATTGTTAATAAATAAGAACCCACATCATTATATAATTCCTTCTATTTACATATTTTACGCAGGTGTGCGCATTGCATGCAGATGAATCCTCTCTGGGTTCAGCTGGGAGAGACATTCCTAAATGAAGAACGGGTTATAATAGCCGATGTAGACTGCGTGCGATCGAAACCCGTTTGCGAGTCTGAGAAGGTATGATTTAAGAATACAAAAACAATGAGAAGAGTTTTTTTAATGCTGTTTATCTAAAGATTTTTCTCTAGGATCAATTGTGTCCATAAATTTGTAGGGATCCTTTATCAATAGTGGCAATGCAATTCGGTTCTCTAATCAAGTTAACTGGCCACTGATATTACAAGTGCATTTGTAAGTGGTTCCCGGCTTACTGCCAAAAGGTAACCATCAGATTGGCTGCGTAACTATCGAAGCCCTCGGAAGTAGCAACGCATCTGTGATTGACTTCAGATAGATCCTTAATTCTATATGTAGTTGCTTACAGATGTTCATGGGCAGCTTTGACCACTTACCATGGCTACATAATGCTATGCTACTTCAATCTTATAAACAAAATAATCTAGTGTAAAAAGAGCCTGTTTTTATAGTACTATTTTTTTCAGATAAACGTACTGCCCACGATGATTTTGTATAAAAACAAGAAGGTCGTCAGCTTGGATCACGGAGGACAGTCTCTTGAAAGTCTTATAGCTTTGGTAAACGATAATCTAAAGAGTTTAAATGAAAGAGTAAGTTTTATAACAGAAAATGCTGAAAATGTAGAACAAACGCCAGATATGAAATCGGATGTATCGAACAAGATGGAAAAGTCGCCTCCAACCAAAGATGAGCTATAATAAATGTGTTTGTAATAGGTAGATTATAAAATAAATTATTATTATTAATATTACTTTGTTTTATTTAGGTAATTTGTATTACTTTATGTCTATAATGCCTTTATTTCCAAAAGTAAATATCTGCCAAAATTTGACACGCAAAGATGCAAATACGTGTTGTGTTTAAAAATATGGGGCTTAAAAAGAAGTATTATATAGACATTAATTTGATAATTTCGACGTGATCACCATCCATGCAACTGGGTAGAAATATTGGCAATAATTAATCAAAATAATAGTCAAAAATCGAATATCGATACGTTATTCATTATATATTTTTCTACATTTACGTTATTTCACTCGGCAAGATTTTCCGGTTCGACACGTAATAGTATCAGGTTTGAACACTTTCCGTATCTCGCGCAGAGATGGCGCCACAATTATTCTAAAGCACGTTATCAGTTTTTTCAACATCTTGCATATTTCCCAGTTTCAAACTGAGGTTTTCCAAAATGCATATATATACTTCTATTCTAAGGCATAGTATATGTAGGAGAGTATATCTTTGGCATTTGCGACAAAGATAAACTGTAACTGTAGAAATAAAATGAAATGTCGATTTAGCATAGGCCTATGGGGGCATTACAAATTGTCACTTACAATATTTAATTCACGACAACCTCTTCTGAGAAGATCCGGCAAGAAACTCAGCGGATTTGTTCATTACGTTTAGATATTTATCCTACCATCCATTCATCATACTCCAATAGTACTCATTGCTTAGCTTTGCTCTGGGTGAATATATTTTTTTTAATGGAAGAAAAATGAGGATTCCTGCTTTGGATGGCCTCGAATGTAGCTAGAGTTGAAGAACTTTTTGTTTTGATTCAGGAAGCACCACAACCAAACAGACTTTTGCCTAAGAACAGCGCTATTAAGCATTGCTGTGTTCTAGTGCAAAGGGTGTGGTGCGATCATACTTATCCAAGGCATTCCAACTTATCCCTCAACAATAGCCATATAATAACTCAATAATATCCTCAACAATGGACTGCAGGCTCATTTGCTACGTCCATGAGCAAATGAGCCTGCAGTCCATATGATGGGAAGTGGTCACTGGCAATTAGTCCAGCAAAATTTGTTTCTAGTAATAACCATTAACCATTGGCAATATATATATAACTTTGGATGAAAATAAAAATTACCATAGTGATATCCTATTTTTTATTGGACTAAATACAAATAAAACCTATTTTCTTACAGCTGAAAATGCTTTAAACATACTGCTACAACATATTAGTACATATCCACAAACAGAAAGTGCTTTCTACGAATTTAATGTTCTTTTACCCAAATATAATGTTTGTATATGTTTTACCTCAGAAAAACGTCTTTTAGTCGTTCATTTTTAAGCAACCTTATGAAAATATTGATCCACTTATTGTAAGTTTTTTTTTTTTATATAATCTAAGTAAAAAAATATTTAAATAGGTATATAGTTGCAAATTTTATATTTCTATTCAGAGCTTCAGAATGTAAGATTTTTAGTAATTGTAAAATCAAGAGATATTAATCAAAATTGCCTGATGAAGAAAGAGTTAAGCCTCTAGATGATAATTTTACTTAATAGTGGCTCATATCAAATTGGAACTGAAAAATAACACTCATAAATTAAAGTGTATATGTTACCAAAAAGCCATAACCACAGTAATTCCTAAGAGTTACCAAATTTAATAGTAAAATGTGTGTAAAAATCATCACTTTTTTACTTTTACAAACTTTTATTTTTTCGCTTGGTAAATTTTAGGTTTACCTCAGGAATGGGGTAAATATCTAAAAAAAAAAACTGAAAAGACATGTTCAGTGTAGTTGTCATAATGTATATCAACTTTTGTGTGAAGTGGTTCCAATTAAGCATAAGTAATTTTAAGTAGTCAAAACGTAAATAAGCATAATTCTTACGATTTACTGCTGTCCGGATTTAACAGTAACATATGGCCGTTACAGTAACATATATATTACAATTTTTGTAGCACTTACTGCATAGTGATATAACTCCACAATTAAATAATCAAAACCTACACTTGTGTACTGTAGATATGGACTAGATAAACTAGTGTGTATACTGTTACTTTTTCTAATATCCCAGATTTTTATCAACAGTCTGTGACTGGAAAAATGCACCATCAGCCTGAGTTGCTTGTTTGTTGATTTGCTTGTGTCTTTCACGAGGAACTATTTCTTCAAGCACTTCACCATCACCCTTTATTAACCTGAAAACAGGACACAACTGAGAGATAGCACAAATAAAATAGTCTGCACAGTAAATAAAAAACCTTAGGATGTATTCTTTGCATGAATCTACTACTATATGACTCAAAAATCCTAATTTTACAAAAGAATCAGGTAAACATTACACTTGTTTTTATTTTTTTAACTATTTCAATATGAGTTTAAGAGTGAATGTGTCTTTCTTTGGCTAAATGTATCTTTTAATACTGATTAATTTTAAATTGTAAAGATAATTTTGTAAATTAGCAATATAGGTATTATTATAAACAAACAAATTACACAATGTATGTTGTGGTGAGACTGATAGGGTCTCTTAATTTATATAACAGAAAAAACATCGAGGTCAAACATAAAAAACTATGTTTCAATCAATGTTTTTGCAACAAAATTGTATTAAAGGACAATGCACATGTGAGAATGACTATAAGTACAGTAATAGGTGTCTAATTATTACTTTTAGATCCCTAAAAATTATAATTGAAATATTTTTCCAAGAATTTAATGCCATTTAACATTTCAATGTTTCTAATAAATGATAAGCCATAAATAAATATATTAAAGAAATTTAATGTTGTTTTTTGCATATCTTTGTAAGAAGGATAGGATAACCTGTATCTCCCTGATTCTTCATCAAGGACCCGTCTGATCACACTTTGACGCTGTTCCCACTCCTCCTTGGTCATCGGGGCCATAGCTTTTGATTTTTCCATTAATTCTGCAATATCAGCGAAAAACTTTTTAGTCTCATAATGAACTTCTGTATGAATTGTTTCAATCTGAATGTTGTCCGTATTTTTTCCAATTATATTATCAATATAATAAATATAGATTTTACCACCCAACTGATCAACTTTTATGAAGAATTTATTTAGAGAATTGGTAACAGATTATTTTGATCAAGGAAACTCCATCACATACACATAGCATAAAATAGTTTTTACTTTTCGGTGGAAGGATGTGTATTCCAGCTGACTTACATATGAGCTATAATTCTTCAGGATTGGTAGGGTTTACGTTACAGATGTTTATAGGCCACTCATCATCAGATGGCCTGCATGCTCGTTTGCTATTTTAATCTTATACAAAAAATAATAAAATGCATAACTTTAACTTATAACTTCCATAAAATATACCAATAGGAATATCCGCTGCCGGACCGTCTTCAAGCTTGTCGGCATCTTTTTCACTATGCCGCTTCTTTTTCAACTTTTTCTTTTCTTCTTTAATTTTTTTCTTTAGCAATTTCTCCGTTTTCTTCTGTTCCTTCTTCAGTTTTTTCTTCAGCTTGCGTAGTTTCTTCTTTTCACGTTCGGTATCAGCACTGCTCGAACTAGAACTACTGTCGGCTGATGTGGACGATCTTCGCCGTTTTTTAGACTTTTCCTTACCCATTTCAAGTATTGGTATATAATAAGTTTTTTAAAGATTTTATTGAATAGATTAACACTATTTGTAACCTTTTTTGCTATTTATATTGACAAACATCAATCGAACATTTTTTGACGATAAATACTTTCGTAGTGCAGACTGCGGATATAAAATTACAAATAGTGAATTCAACGACTACGGCAATACGCATGTCCCTTTTTATGATTTTAAACATGGAATAAGTCGTTTCAATAGTTAAGTGGAACACATTGTTTTGCGAATTAATTTGACGTTTCTAATCGCGGGAAAAATTGAAACAAAAACTCTATATTTTGTAGAATAAATATAGTTTATAAATACTGTTTTAGGAAACTAAAGTATGCTGAGTTGCTGACAACTTTGAATGTAGATTACCTGATATACAACAAGTTTTAATGTAAATAATTTATTAAAACGATAGAAGAAATTACTTTTTACGTTTTTAATACAAATTACGTTTTAAGTTATTATATATATTACAGGTTTTTTCCACTAGGCGAGGAATATTGCAATCAAATATTTATGAAGCGATATATTAGCGAGATCTCTCTCGTTATAAGGTCTATCACGTTTGATCTCTCAAACGTGATAGACCTTATAACAAAAAAGTGTGTGTTCAATTCAAATAGGGCAGAAGTAAAACTTAGATAATAATAAATATTTCTGAGCATAAGGGTATTAAGAGCTGTGCTATTTCAAAAATCGATCAAGTAATCACTACAGCCCATATTTTGATATCCTATTTCGCATACCAAACTTGAACGAAATAAAATAGTTCGCGTGATTCAGAATGGGGTAGAGTATCATCTATGTAGTTGCAGCGCCAAAAACCTGCTTTCAAATTACAGCGATTGTAAAGAAGTTTCACTTCAAAAAAATAAATAAATCTATTAAATTTTAAGAATTATGTTTACCTAGCTGGTGGAAAGAACTAATTTTGAAAAAAAATTACTCAATCTGTATTATTTCGCCGATATTGTCGCTTAACAAGATGAGGATCCACAAAATTTTCAATTCTGTATAGATGACACTCAATTTTATAGGAAAAAGATATATTTTAAAGAAAACGTTACTTCTTTCTTACATTCATCAGACTATCGATCGTTTCATAGATACCAATATGGTATTAATATCATAATTTTTACGCAATTTTTACTGCACAAGTAAGCCTGCTTCTGTAATGGGTAATGAACTCATGCTGCTCCTATTATTCTATTGATGATTTCAGAATATTTTGTTTAAAATCTTTGTTCTGCGATCCTCAGATACAAAATAATTAATTGAAAGTCGTAGAACCATGTTTCCCTTCTAAAAACATTGTCAAATCACGCAGTGTTCCGATTTAAGGGCTTAGATTACTGACACCTCTCTGATTTGGGCTCGATTACATTTTTCCACAGTTGACAGTGGCCAACTACTACCACGAGGACTGTTTGGTCATTTGCTATTACAGTTTAATAAAAAAAGACGAGTGGCACTGTTATGTAGTTTCTCGAAGTATAAATTCTCGCATCTCCATAAGAAAAATGAAAAATATTTTTTGAGACCCAAACTTGTGATTATTGAGTTCCTACGTAAAAATCTTAGGCTTTCCGGTCAGAAAGAAATAGGCGTGGTAGTGGTTTTTCCACAATCGAACTCCACATAGGTTTTTGCGTCACAAAATTGTGATAAACAACTATAGTAGGTGTGATTAATTCATTCCAGTCACGAATGTAAATTTTGGAATAGGTAACTAGGTAATGTGAGGCTTTACCTCGTTTAAGTCAAACTAAAATTGTGTTATTACACTGGAATAAAGTTCAAATTCTTTGTTCATCATTTTGTTCCATCAATCTTAGAAATACAGCCTTCTAGGATTACATTAAAATTACAAGGAACAAACTGATTTACAGATGAGGAACCTCTTAATACGTGACCTCATTATCGTCTGATTAGTCATTAGGAGCCATTACTGACAGCATGCCTTGCACGCGAACGTAACCGAACGTAGTTAACAATATTAACATGTTTCATTAACAATTTTTCCCATAAACTCAAACATTCAACCCGTGATATCTTTACTATATTAAGCCCTTTTAAATTATTAACAGTAGACGAATAAATATGACGTGCTTTCAGGCTGCCTAGTATCCTATTGGTTCTAAAAAATAATCAAGCTAGTAGCCTGAAGGAAGCATGCAAAATTTCAGTAAAAATAACTGCTTCGTATAATAGAAACGTTAGAAATGCTGCTTACAAAGGGCGAGAAAAAGCCTGAATAGAAACCAACGTAGCAAGCTGGCCCTACTAGATATATCTACACGTAGCGTCTAACGAAGAAATAGGTTTAATAGCACACCCTAATACCTACGCCACGCATAGCGCGGCTCGCATTGAGCGCTAGCTGACACGTCACGGGAGCCCCAATGAATAATTGAGAGGCGAGCGCGCATGCGCGGCTACAATTGCACGACGGCATCTCACACCACTTAACACATATTGTTCCGCTAATACGCTAAAACGACGCTAAAATGACTGCAGTTTTCAATTTTTGAAACTCGTACACGTTTTTGGTGAAAATGTGCCGGGTATAAATAGTGGAGTTCGGTTGTGATAGGTACACAGTGCACAAAATGCAGGCAGGGGGCCCAGATAGTGCGTTGGCCTCGGAATCCCCCAGTAGCGGCAGCGAGGAGTCGGACTGCGACCAGGGGGTGGAACACGAATCCGAATTCGTCCTCACCGAGGAATGGGCGAGGGACCTCCTGACTGAAGCGGGCGTGGTTGATGCCACAGAGGTATGTCTAAACCAGCAAATATGATTAAATTCTCACTTTCATCAATTTAAACAATGAAGATATTACTCATTTTACTATTCTGAATTGATATCTGTATTTAATAGTTACCGCAATTGCAATTTTTAGTAAATAATAATATAAACCTTTTATATCATAAATACGTAAATTTTAACTCCATACTGTTTCAGACCTTTAAAGTAACGACACGCGATATTCATTATAAGACGTGACAAAGAACTGTATCGTTTAATTGCGTTTAATTGAGAATACTCGAAACATAATTTCTTGTACAGTGTGTATGTCAATGATTCTCTTTGTATCAGGTTCAGGTGGAATCCCGAAACGGAGTCACAGGAGCCCTAAGCCGCGTCTTTGCTGTCACGATTAACTATGATCATGATGGCGAGAGCTGTTCCCTCCCTTTGGTGGTGAAGTTACCTCCGAAGGACCCGTTCGGTAGGCTCTTCGTCGCTGAAGCTCAGTTCGACACTAGAGAAATACTGTTCTATACAGAGCTAGCGCCAGCCCTGAATAAACTGGCTGAAGAGGCCCTGGGACCAGGGAACGGCTTATCAATCCCGCGATGCGTGAAGGCCAGGTTGCCAAGTGAGTAGTATCCGATTCCGTTCTCATGCTCTTCATGTCATTACAAGGTTACAAAGTTTGACTATATAACTGATACGTATATCACAGTTTCAGTTATATAGTCACACGAAAAAAAAAAAGTCTATAGGAAGTTAATTAAAGTAGACTATTATTTTATAGGATGACTATTTAAGTCCTACAAATTAAGAGGATTCTTAAACACGTCAATTATACAAATTTAATGAATTAATTTAATTTTTAAAATATTATTTTGTTAACTACAATATTAAAATTGCCATGTATGTATGTATTGTAAACACTATTCATTACTCATTAAGTAACTTCTTCAAAATTTAAATTACTGAACGCCTTATTCAACTCTGGATCATATAAGTTGAATTAAGGACATGTATAAATTTCTTGAAACCAGATTATCTTTCATGTAATCCAGTAAGTAGTAGAGTATTTTAACTTTACCATATTTTGAAGAAAATATTCGCGTAAAAATGTCATCGATAAAATATATCTGTTAGCAAAGATTTTGGGGTTGAATTTACTCCCAGTGTTTATTTTTGTTATTTTTTAGAGAACTTGTAGGCATGTAGGATTCTACTCAGTGTATCATTTATTGTAAAGCAAATATTTTTTAATACCTAACACGTAAAAGTTATGAGAATTCACATGAAAGTATATAAGACCAAAATTAATAAACAAAAAAAAACACGAAATTGTACTAAATAGTAACTATATAAATGGATAAGTGAACATATACATCTTTCAATAAGAATTTTAACACTTAGATAGTATAAAACAACCATAAAAAGCTTTCAAAATATACGAGTACCAATAAAATATTTATGTTGATGTAAATCTTCAATCTCATTTAAAATTATTTTAGTCGCTCTCCAAGGTTATTGCATTGGAGATTCCTGAGAGATAAATTTAGTATGTCTCTAGACGATTTCGTTTGAACAACCTAAAGCTTGATTAAGCCATTTTAGATGTACGAGTACATGCATCACGTAAATATAAAACAAAACTCACATGCCTTTCTTAAAAAACTTACCTCGGTGATAAGGATTGTAACTGTAGTATTTGAATAATTTGCTGACCAAGTAATATGATACATATAAAACAATAAAGAAGACATTACGATCATTATTTTATTTTTCACGAGAATTATTTTTAGTAGCTAACTAAGCTGAAGCGAGATGAACAAATAGAGTTTTTAGATCATCATAAATGAGTAAACGATTGCTATGACAGTTTTCTTGTATCTCAAATGATTATAAATTACTACTCAATAGCTACTGTCGTAGTTTAAAAAACACACTGAATACGTCACTGAGTAGGTTGGTAGTTACATTTATAGACAATTCAAAATCGCTAAGAGAATTACTAATGCTTAACCATAAATCGGATTCCTACTGAATACGCAACAAACGTGATCCGATTACAGTATTTTTTAACAGTGTAGTTAAATATGAACAGTTAAAGCTTTATCTAACATATTAAATATTAAATAATTTGGTTTTCCCAGCAATGGGACATGTGTTGCGTTGGGACATGCGATTTCTTGGGACCCCAGCTAGGGTGTCCCAAGAAATTGTACTTTTATAAAGTAAACAACACATAAAGAGAAAATAATTTTTAGGACATCCCATTTTAAAGTCTTTCATGACTTAGTCATTGCAATTAAAACGTTGAATAGCTCTGAGTCAACAAAGCCTCTGCGCTGCAGTCGTGTTGCGGTAAAAAATAGAGAAAATATGTCGCATTCAAAGGCCTTAAACAGCTGCGTCTGTAGCACACTCTGGAAAATATATTTGCAAAATGCTGCCAACGAAACGGTTCAGACTTTGTCAGGAACTTATCATTATTATAAATGGAAAATTTTGTGTTATTGTTATATGATATTTAAGAGAATTGTAATTGTGTATAATGCTTTATTTTTTTAGGTGAAATCGGAGGAGAGAGTGAGCTCGTTTTGGAAGACATAACATCGAATGGTTATGTGCCTGTCGACTTTGCAGAGGGTCTTACCGTGGATCGAGCGAAGGCGGCGCTTATCGCAGCCGCCCGTCTCCACGCCTTGTCACTTGCATTACGAGAGCGAGAAGGTCCTTTAGATCAGCGATTCGATTTTCTCTTCCCCTGTGAAAGAGCTGCTGCCGGTTACCTACGACTCGTGCGACGTGGCTTACCACAACTTGAAGCTTTTCTACGAGGGCGCCCTGACTGTGTCGCAGAAGCAGCCGCTGTATCAGCTCTTAGCTCACGAGCACCCGCTCTTCTTGGAACCTTGTTGCGACCGTCTGAACCAGCACCTCTGGCTCACGCCGATTTCTGGAGCGGTAATCTTTTGTTTAAAGAAAGGGAAGGAGTCAGCGAATGCATTGCACTCGACTGGCAGATGGTTTCGTTAGGAAGACCAATGGATGACGTCGCTCTTCTGGTTCTATCGTCTCTATCTCCAGAACTAAGGAGGGAAGCCGGTGAAGCGTTGATTACGAGATATGGAGAGCGTTTGGAATATGAGTGCGTTAGACTTGGAGCAGCTGCCTCAGGGAAGCAGGCTAGACGAGGTTTACAAGCAGATTGGCCGAGAGCAGCATTACGGGCTCTTCTTCTGTGCGCCGGAAGCGTTGATGTGGCTTTGGGAGAACCGAGAGCTGAAAGACGGCTCTTAGAGGCAGTACGTGATTTATACGCTCAAGGCGTTTTGGATCTTAAACCTGACACGGATGCGTGAGTGAACATGATACGACTAGTGCCAAGAGCGTACTGAAATTTAAAATCAACCGTTCATTGAATAAGTCCAAAGCATAGTGTATATTTGTTTTTGTATAAGCACAAACAACATTGGTGTATTCGTGAATTTTGATTAGAGTTGACAATGATCGTATTGAATGGAGACGCGCTTTGCGAAACTCAGATCTGGTAGTGAAGGTGCAGAGTCTGAATAAAGACTGAATTTATTCGTCTACAGCGTGTCTGTGTAGGCCTACAAAATTGTGTCGTAATTATTGTTGATCGATACTTTGTCGATGATTGTAGGTGATTTTTGCTCAGCGTATCAAAGGCTAGAAGCTAATCGAGGTCTATTGACTATTATTTAATCGAAATTAAATTATTAAGTAACATCTGTTTTCTTTAACCTTATCTGTAACAATACAATGTGATGTGTTTATGAAAAAATGCATCAAGTCATGTATTTACTAAATACAAGGTATTAAAACCGTTTACTCTTGCCTTGACCTAGTGTGTTATTTTAAAATCAATAACTAAAACTTGGGATTATCATCATTACCACTGCTATTGTTCCAAACCAGCTGGTCCGCCGTACCTTTAGTATACCAGATTACCTGAGGCGTGCCAAAATCTGTGGCCTACTTTATCCAGGTCACGATCTAATTTAGAGGTTACATATGATGATGAACGGAACGAGGTAATAAATGGGTGCCCAGTCAAGCTTACGTTAAATAATCACTGCCGCTAATGCACATTCGTAGTTAAGTTTAAGTAGTTTAAGTATTACATTTGAAGTCAGTCACAGGTGTGACAATATACCGCTAGAAGGGGTTTTGAGCTTTACGTATCCATAAAAAATCAGCTCAATCGGACACTAAAAAGTGGGTCAAATACAAACATTGCAAGTTAAATAAAAGCTTATAAAATAGGAAATCTATTCGTACCTTTGCGGTAAATAACCAAAGAGCAAATAGTACAAACCATAGAGAGTTTTTTTATAATAATATGAGGATCTTTCAAATACCTAAAAGACCAAACAAAAAGTAAATGAGCATGTACTTAATCTATTGGATAGTAAGTAAATAGCCACTGTCACTCAGGGACAAGGGATAAGATAAGAAACGGATTGATCGGATCTGAATTTTGTATATAATAATGATACCAAATCAAAAAGGCTTACTATTTAAAACTTTCGACTGATCACATTTTTTAATCTTTAATAAGTATCATCCTATCTTAACAGAACTTCAGTTGCGGTCACCATTGAATGAGGATTATGAATAACACCTTAAATTAATTCATTCATTGTGACCTTCAGGAGATTTTAGGCATTTAAATAACTACTAATAAGACGGAGCCAGTAACGCATAATTGTTCTGGCTATGACTTTTTCGTAGGTGCACGTAAGAATACCTAATAAGTCGTTGTATCTTTCATTTTCGCGCTATTGCTGTTGGGATCTGTCGGTCGTCGGTTATTGTTTATTTTGTTACCCACGCTGAAATTATATCTCCATTACATGAAATGTAATAATGATACTTTTCCTTTATTTGATTTTACTATAAGAAAGGAAATATGGAATGGCAATCGATATGTCATTTTTAGGAGAATTTTAATCAAGTAGACACGGAAGATAACGAAGACTACTGGCTTCGAATGTTGCTGTTATCCAGCGACTCATATGATGATGAACCTGTTTTGAACTTGGCAACCAAAGTGCTTCATGATGAAGGTAAATGGGTTTAAAAGAAAAATAAAAACAAGTTAAGCATACTTAATTAATATTGCTACTGACGATATGTAACCTCTCAATAATATATAATATAATACATATTATTGCTTTTCATTATATAAAATGTAATTTGTAATAAATTCATTTATAAAATTATATTACTATACTAACTTAAACTAAAATAAACATAAAAGATATGTAAATAATTACAGTAAGTAATATCTATGTGATTAAAAATTAGTAAGCTTTATCCAAATTGCTGAGCTTGGGAAACGTCCCCAAAATGCTGGCGACATTGCCTTGTTGGATCGCAATGCTAATCCTCTCCCCGAGGTAAGCGCCAGCCGTTTGGTCACTCAATAAGTATTTTCGAAAGATGTTTAAAGAAAGATCGAGCGTCGGAACCCGACGGTCCCATCGTTTCGACGCCAAACGGCAGAAATATGTAGTCTCGACTGAGACTTGCATATTTCTGCAGCATGCGTATTTCCTCGTCAGTCCCTAAAAGAAAGATGAATATGGGAGGGTGCCAGAGTGTCAACGCAAGTAGCATCCCACACTAGGCACCTTCCATTCTTTCAAGAAATTAATGTCAAACCGTCGGGCCTCTTACCATCATTACATACAATACCGTTCGGTTCTAGTTGAGCCGGTACGTTGACGATAGCAAGGGCCCTACGGATGACATCATTCAGGGAAGCGTGGTGTGATTGATGAGACTACATATTTCTGCCGTTTGGCGTTGAAACAATGGGATCGTGGAGTTCCGACGCTCGATCTTTCTTTAAGCATTTTTCAAAACGACTTATCGAGTGCACCAATTACCAAAAGGCTGGCGCATACCTCAAGCAGCGGATTAGTACAACTATCCAGCGAGGCAATGTCGACAACGTTTTGGGAACGCTTCTCAAGGCCGGCAATTTAGATGAAGCTTAGTATAATTTTTAATTTTATAGGTATTAGTTATTTGTTATTATAGTTTATCTTTTATATTTATTTTAGTTTTAATTAGCTTATATTTTCGAACAATGTATTATAGTAAAGTCGAAGTGTTCTAGATTTAATTAAAAGTACATGAGTTACTAACTCTTCATGAAAATACAATTGAGATTAAATTTCAGAATATTTTATGAAAGTGTGAATGACGTCATTTATAGTGTATCAGGCCCTGGCTGATAAAATTGTACGTCACTTAAAGACATTACACACATGTTTAATCTTTTTGAGGTACCTGAAACGCCCTTAAAACGTCCTAAAATAAAAGAAGAATAGTGTACCGCACTTTATTCTTCTTTGTTTAACTACCTAAAAAACTAAACGAACCAGGTATTACAGAGATACTCTCTTAGTTTGCATAGCATCGTTCGTATTTCATAATGGACGTATAATAGTGTTATACGTCCATGCTCAGCTCAGTATTGTTAATTTAACCAAAGTACAATCCAGGTACTCTGGACATGGCAATATTTGGCGAACTGAAGAATTCAACAAATTGTCAAGTAGGCGCCATGCGTATTATAAAGCCGGTACTAAGTATTACTGGTACT
>MOOZ01001401.1:97745-112614 GCA_002930495.1 Cecropterus lyciades | reverse complement strand
TGGACGTATAATAGTGTTATACGTCCATGCTCAGCTCAGTATTGTTAGTTTAACCAAAGTACAATCCAGGTACTCTGAACATGGCAATATTTGGCGAACTGAAGAATTCAACATATTGTCAAGTAGGCGCCATGCGTATTATAAAGCCGGTACTAAGTATTACTGGTACTGAAAGTACCGTTATTGTTTCATGCATAGCATATTTATAACCTTTAATATTTATACAATCTAGATAACACAAATTATTATAGCGCATTAATTGCTCTATAGTAAGTCGCTTTAATATTCAAGTGGAATCCCAAGAAAGCATTGATCACGATTTGACATTGACAGTTGTCAGTTTGACATAAAATTTTGCGTTGACCTTCGTGCTGCAGCCACAATATTTTGGAAATGATAGTGCTGGTTACTTGATAATAACGTCCAGAATCATCATACGCAGCTATGGCTCAGTCGAATCAAGTTAATTTGGATATGGAAGATGAGTCACCAACGCAGAATGCGCCCCGTAATCCACTCAACAGGATGGATTCAGTTCCTAGAGCCCTGGGTGGAAATAGAAGTAATCTAGGCTTAGGCGACCGCTTGAACAACGTTTTCAGGGAAATTCGGCCTTTGGTGGAAAATGCACGAATGGTAACAACCGACTTAATATAATCTTTCGTAATGTTGAACTAATTTCCTGCAAAACACTCATTTTTCTCAAATTTATTGATTATAAATTTATTAAATTATCCTGTATAGAATTTTATGCTATTCACTGAGTGATGACTTATTCTATTTTAAAAGTGAAAACAGAATTTCATAAGTCACGCATTTAGCATGTTTGCTGAAACAAGTCTTTATGAGAAAAACATACATATATAGATATGTTAGTGTATATTATATAAACACCACAAATATCTTTGTATGGTACTGTAAGATGTATATTGTATCTACCAATTTGTAAGTAGAACATGATAGGCATATGTATGGGAGCACAGATGAGAAAATATGAGAAATAAATACATTATTTTTTGTAAGTCATATACATATACTGAGACTTTGCTGTCCGTCGTCACTTACTATTGTTGCAAGATATTTAAGGGCTTGATATTTGAATAAATGTCCAGTGATGTGAGACTCAAGTCCAGTGACAAGTCATAATATTGAGGGCATGTCCTGCATTTTCAATAATGTATGTATTGTATCACAACATCATAAACAATGTACTCATACACTTTCATTCCATGTTAAGGTGAATGGGACATTTAGTTTATCAGTGATATCTTTATTTCAGGGTAACAATGCAAGGTTGTCACTCCCTACATGGATACCCCGTCCACCGCCAGGCACACACGGAGAGGCACAACAGAGGCCTCAAAGCTCTATAGCACACGTGACAACTAATGCTGCATCCCAGACATATTTCTACCTAGACAGAAGCACACAGGCACCTAGTGTTGGTATAAGCAACAGTGAATCTAATGAATCAAATCTCTCTGATCACAGTGAACAGCCACAAGAGATTAATGTTTCAGTAAATCCAGCAAACAATAATAATATCAATGACAATGCTGATAATGATAGTCAGAGCGATGATGATACTAACCAGGTATGGTTTGATTTTATGTGTTCATGTTTGTACATGTTATTAGTGTCAGACCGAAAGATCATTTTCGATTTCGGTCAAGTTACAGCAATAAATGGGTATCGGTTTAGTTTTGATTTTTGGTTGCAAACCTGCCGAAACTACGGCTGAAACTGAAACTGAATTCGGGAGTTCCCACGTTGTGATGGATCATGTTCGCCACGTTTAATTCCATCCGAGCGACCATATTTAAAAGAAGATCTTACTTACTTAAATAAACATCTCATCTATTTTAAGTATTTTTTGGTCACAATTAATATTTTTTCTTAACCGAGTGGTTGTTAAGTTGATTATCAATAATACTGTTTTCTTTATTTTTCTCCCAAAAAGACAGGAAGTGGTGCTATTTAAGATGGACACTCTACAGTATTTGTAGTTTGTTTTTAAATTTGCAGTTGCAAATGAGCATACAGACCACCTGATGGTAAGTGGCCACTGCCATCCAAGGCCTACACCTAGGGACTAAGATAGAACATCTCTGAAAGTATATTTCCCGTACCACACCATTCAGACCTAAACACAGAAATGCATAGCTCTGCTGTTATTAGGCAGAAATAGGTGTGGTGGTAGTGTATTGGGAGTTGAACGCAAACAGTTCTATCACATTTAAACTTGTTGTTTTGTTGTATTGTGTATTATAATGAAGTTATTATTTTTATAGGTGGTGGACGTACGAGCAACACTCAATCTGTTGATCCGCTATGCACCTTTCTATATAATATTATTCATTAAATTTATGTATGATAGCAGAGAAGGAATCTTCACATTTATTATCTTATTTTGCACATTCTCACATAGCAACAGTCTGGTTAGAAGGTAAGTTGTATTTCGTCCTTTTCTAAATTATATGTCAATCCATCACTGACTAGGATATGAGAGAAAACTTTCATATCAAACCATAGTTCAACTCGCTGACCAGGTGTTTAGTGGTAGGTATCACACACCTTTAAAAACTTTATTTAATGTCATTCCATCACCAACCCAATTCTAGGCATGAGTGTGATTGTTAGGAAAAGAGAAAATCTAGACTACGGTCCAACTTCCTAACCAAGTGTGGATTGTTAGATCTATCATACATGTTTAAAAAAAAAATTTTAAGCTCTCAAATTTGTAGATTCCCTTACTATGTTTTCCTAAAGCATTACATTAAGTAATAATAAATACGCACATACCTTCGAAAAAGGTCCATGCTCGGGATGCAAAACTTAGACCCCCGCCCCATTGAGAGGTTGAGTTTCAATCGTAAAGTTATCAGTTACAGTAATTCTTTTATTATATAGACAGGTATATTCTTTTATCAGATTCTTATTCCTTAATTAATATTTGTGAATTTCTCAATGGCAGAATAAACGAAAGGACAAAATGTTTTCAACAAACATTAGCTATGTTGCCATATTCACGAATAAACTGATTTGATTTGAAAAGATACAATTCACTTTTTGTGATCTATTGTAACTTTTTCCATTCCTTACAGAGAACATGGAAAACAAATGAACAGAAGCATAGTATCATTATTCAGTGAGCTGGTGTTCACAGTCAGTAGTATTGTAATCGTCCACTTCCTGTTCGGGCATGGAAAGCTTCTCCCCAATGTGATAATGTTCCCTGGATACACGGAACCCATAGACGTGTGGGAACTTATCTGGCTAGTTGTGCTCACTGATCTTGTGGTGAAGATTATCACGGTGGATGTCAAGATTTTGGTCACGATGCTACCCGCGTTCATACTACCATTTCAGAAGAGGGTATGTCTAAAATACTATATAATGATATGATTACCACATTTTTAGGCAATTCTATGGTCCTATATAATAATCTACAAAAATTGTATGTTATTTAAATATACACGAAAACTCATATGTTTTTTGACTGATAATTTCATTCAGTTCATATGTCATAAATTAGCTTGCTGTAAAATTGCACCTTTCTTTTTCGATAGAAGCAAAGAAGCGATATCCAACATTCATCACTTGTAAAGGATGCAAATTTGTTTTATGTTATATTTTGCAATTGTTCCTTCCTGTGAAGTGAGACGAAACTTTGCCTTACAAGGGACTGATTGTTTTCTTATAAAAGCAACCTATTATTCAAGAAAGAAACATACAATAGGCTAAAATGTAGGGTACATTTACAGTACAGTTATAATGATTTTTTAATTCCAATATAATATACTCCATATTTTTTTAGGGCAAGGTATATCTTTTCACCGAGGCAGTCTCCCAATTGTACCGCACCCTTCTGACTATCCAACCGTGGATATTCTTCCTCATGCAGTCCTATGAAGGATCGGAGAAGATGGTGGGAATGTTCCTCACGTCCATATACGTCATCTCCAAAGTTGTGGAAATGTTGATGCGCCTACGACTCTTCAAGAATGCCACGTGGACGTTGTTGCAAAGTGTGGTGAGTATTGGTGACGGGGGAGTGGGAAGTAAGAAGGGATTAATATTTAATTTGAATGATTTTACATCAAGTACAGAGGTTTGAGGGATAAGACACATTACACACTATATGACCTAGTATCATAAAAATAAAATGTCGTGAAAACTGGTCGTGCTGCGTCTGCGGTCTGTACGGCTAAAAAAGACACTATCTCGATTTTTTTTACGATATACGGTTTGTGTGTTTTAATGTTTAAGAATATTTCGTGAAAATGTCAGCTAAAAATATTAACAAATGAGCCGTTGGCAGCAAATCTCCCAGGACGAAAAAAAAATTGAAATGCGGTGGACATCGTAACTCGTGAACGGATCATCTGAAACAAAAATAAAATATATATATATATATATTCTGTTAGTGGACATATTTCCTCAGATAACACTGTCGAGTTTTTTTTAAATTTGTTTTTGTTTGTTTGTTTTTTCGAATTATTATGATCGTTTGAAGTCAAAAATGCGATTTTTGCCACAAAAATCTCCCATATTTGTTGTTGTAAAAAAAATGACAACAAATTTGAAAAAAAACTCGACAGCGTTACTTCATGAATTATGTTGAGAAAGTGTTCGTTTGGAAGGTTCCCATCCATCTATTAGTCCTTTGAGATCCACTGCTAGACATAGCCCCCTTCCTATTACAAATAGTCACCGCGCCTGCATGCGTAGTGGTGTGGGTGTTGATGTTACTCAGGAAGTCGTAAGTAAGTAGTAACTAACTCAGGAAGTTGCTTAGGAAGTCGTATGTTAATAAGTAGTCGCCTCTAACGATATCCAAATGAGGAGATGACAATGATTCGAGTGTCAGCTTTTGCCACTTGGCTAGAATTTACAGTATTTATCACCAATTAACCGTCTATTTTGCGTATAAATTGGTTTCTTTCACTCGAACCAGGTCACCACCTAAACCGTGTGACCTAAATCCCGATTCATAATCTCGATTGAACCACCCATTTTCGATTCCGCCAGAACCTGGGCACAAAGCCGACCGGCGAGCAGCTGATCTCCGCCGGCGACTCGTGTCCGATCTGCCACGACGACTACACGACTCCGGTGCGACTCGGCTGCAGCCACATATTCTGCGAGCTGTGCATAGCGGCCTGGCTCGACCGGGAATACACCTGCCCGCTCTGCAGGGCCAAGGTCACCGACGAGCCAACCTGGAGAGACGGATCCACTACGTATGATTTCCAACTATATTAAAACACGGCAGTAACACTGGAAAATGGCAATGTCAACGTGACATCACAGTTGCTAAGGTAATGGGTAGAAAAAACACTACAAAATTACGTCATGAACATCACAATCGCTAAGGTAATGTGTAGGAAATAACACTGTTAAATGGCAACATGAACATCAGATTGTTTAGGTAGTGCTTAAGAAATAACACTGGAAAATGTGAACATGATCATCACAATTAGGTATTGTTTAAGTTGTCTTCATTGGACTGAACGGCATTATAAACACCAATATCAGTAAAGTCGTGTTAAAATTGTCATGTAATGATTAACTAATCAGTGTCAGTTACCGCGCGCGGTTAGATACGTAATACGTACGGACTGATCTATCACGTAAGATGCACTTCATTAAACTGTAAAATAGCATTATGAATATCATCATATGAAAAATGGCATTATGAGCGCCAAAATAACTGAGGTCCTTTTAAAGTCAAAATTAAAATAAAAAAAAATGTTTTTATGTATATGTTATTCATGAACAACCCCATCAGTTTAATCTAAAAATGGCATTAGAAACATGAAAATGGGTATGGACGAACATGAAGAAATTATAAAGGGTTCCGATTTGTGCTATTTTGCTGTAAAATAAAAAATCAATCATTAAGCCGCTAGTATTTACTTCTCGGATTTGGAATAAGTTTCGGTAAGATGGCTTGTAATATTTATAGTATATATTTAAAGAGTTTTCAGGTCAGGTTTTCATTGTCAGGACGAACGTTGAATCTTAATTCTGCCGTTTCATAGAGTAAGTACTGTTTTATTAAACTAATATCTTGAGATTAACTGTAAATATTTGCAATTTCAAATATGGAATAATTTTTGAGGAAACAAGTGTTCTGTGAGTCGATACTTGAAGATATAGTTTGCGGTATATAACCATTTGAAATGTTATTATGAAATTGTGCCTGTTCAGATACTGTTAATACGTCACAATGTGTAATTATTTCGCTGTGTTGTGCCAAAGTTTCACATCTTTCTCTATTGACTTTGAAACAAACTGAGAGCCGGTTCTTAGTTATAGTTACTGAAATGTGGACACTAAACAAGCCTAACTGTTGCTAAACTCTTGTCTTGTCATTTGAACATTGCAATTTTGTTTGTTTATTTTGATTTTTTTGTAAATTCTTACATTATTTTACAATACCAATCAGAGTTATTTACATTGCACGGCGATAGTAAAAGTGACCTAATGCGAAATTTGCATTTTCTTGGGAGTTTCTTGTAGCGCGCGAATATTAAAGGGACATAACATTTATATATTATATATTTATATATTACATAACATTTATATATTATATATTTATATATTACATCTCTCATTTTCTAGTACGAAATCTTTACTGTTTTATTTTGCTTTGTAGGACTTATTGTTCTGACATTCTTAAACGCAAGCCTAAATACCATTTGTTGCAAAGTCAATGGCTCAAACTCGATCCATTCCATTTACAAACATTTTATGAATTTTAAATATATCCATTCATATGTGTAACTACATAATTTTGTCTCTCTGTATGTCATAAGGATTTATATCATCTATGCAACATAATCTATAAGCGACATATAATCTATGGTATAATTCATAGCAGACTCTAACAATTAAGCCAAATATATATTGCATTAATTTAAATAGTAATAAGAACTCAACACGCTGCATAAAAAATACAGCTTCTATATTTTTGTCGTTTATTTTAAAGGAGAATTAATATGATTATTGATAATCATGTTTATTTGTATATTAATATATAACTGTTATCATAAGTTTTAAACAATATGTACTATTAAAATATTATTTGAAGAATTTTTAGATGATACATAAGGTATCTTCATACGGTATCTGTTACGCCCGATGTATATTAAAATATTTTAAGTTAACGAATTAAGTTGAACCTGCCGAAAAGGATTATACGCAAAGAATAGATTACCTCCTTTGTTAATTGGAAATTATTGTGAAAATTTGAGGTTAGTAAGTTAACAATAATAACATGTAAGCTCGGTTTATATTAGTATTAATATGATGAATAAGAAGAGTGAAACGCTATGTAAGTATATTACACTTAAGGTGTTAGAAACGAGGCACCACTGCTACACATAGTTTGTTGCGTTGTCACATACCATCAGGTGGAATTACGCGTGTGCGAATATCGTTCGAATCGAATCGAATTGAATATTAATATTCGAATCGAATAATTCGAATTTTCGTGTAATTCGAAATTCGACGAATAATTCCGAAACAGTGGAATTATTCGTAAAATTTCGAATAATCCGGAAAATTTCCTATAATTCATAGAATTGGCGGATTATTGAAATATCACTTGATTTTCTATTATTTCCAATTTAAATTTCACTGGTCAATCAGTGGGATTCTCGTTCACTGGTTGAATCAGTGAAAAGAATACCTACGCACATGCGCTTGCATATATTTACTGGTTGAATCAGTAAAATTCCACAGATTCATTTTCAGAGAGAAAACATTCAACAATTTGCGAATAATAAAATAATTCGCTGTTAATTCTAAATGAAATTGAATTATTCGAAACTCTTGGAATTATTCTAAATTATTCGAACTTTTTCGAATTATTCGAAAACTTTCGAATAATTCCAAAATTTGAATTATTCGATTCGAGTTTCGAAAAACCAGCCTTGCTTAAGTATATTATATTAAAATGTTAGCTTATATAACTTTAAAGCTACTTTAACCAGATATGAATTAATTCTTATATATTATTATTTTAATTATGTACATATGTAAATAATTGAATACGAATTTGTATAATGTTACTATAATATATAGGCACATTATTATTATCATATGTAATTTTATTATATGTTTAACAATTTAAATATATTATAGTATATTGACTCATGTTATAATATAGTGATGATAGAGACTCGGTCTTTTAAGTCTTATTGAAAAGACTACTCATTTTTACCGAGTCCCAACTCAACGTCTGTTTTTAGTCTTGAGTCATAAGGTTGAAGACCAAATCGAAGTATTTTATCCATAAGACTTCGTCGTTTCTTAAAATACTCTAAAGAACTCGTTTACTTTAACACGTTTTTACATGGAAATATTTTTTAAGTTGAGGGTAGTTTTGAAAACTGCATTTCACCAACAAATAAGTACGCGTATATTCGTATCATTTTGGCTTAAAATTTCGGACAAACTTAGCGACTCGGTCGCTAGTCCTACAACTACAAGGAATCTACAACTAAGTCTACATTTTAGAGTCGAGTGTTGTAAAATTTTTGTCCAGTCTTTTTAAAAAGACTTAAAAGGCTGAGGGAGGTAATTGTACTTTAGATAAGTAGGTCCTGGTTACATAGTATTATACTGCATTTTTTAAAGTAAGCAAGACAGTACAATAAAATTAAAATAAAAGGACCTACTCAAATCTCATACTGTCATGGGCGGAAGGGAGATGGATGGAAATGAAAATGAAAAGGGGGATGGAAGGGGTTGGAACCCCACCCTCCCTTATTCAGAGGCGAGATAAGAAATGAAAGTACATAAATTGCCTTTTTCCTTGTTGTAATTTTTAAAGGAAATATTTTTGTATGAAAGATGTTTATGATGATACTTCGAAGACGATATCGGATGTTTTACTCATTCTTGCTTAGTTATCGATTTATTACATACGGTTAAAATCGATGTGAAAACTAACAAAAACGGTGCAGTGTTTTATCGTCTAAGTCCAGATTTATTTATAGGGAATTAGATTATTTACTCAGAACTATTAATATTTAATGTACAATTTCAAACTCAAAAAGACTATCCATACTTGAAAACAAGTCACCAACATGAACAGGCCAGTTCGAATACTACTATTTCTTGTTATAGATATGTACTCAATTTATAAGCGGCAATCTTCCTTCTTCTAATTGTTTTCATCTATAAAACAAAATTTTCTTTCTATAATATTAATCATTAATATTATGTAAAACTTGTTGTAATATAGGATGTTATGCAAAATGGCGGCATTTCTATTTATCTCTCGCTCGTTCTCTATGCGCGTCAGCAAGAATCTGAACAAAATTTTGGATTGCATTATCTGTTGAACAAATAATATAATCCAAAGCCACCCAAACTGGTATAGACAGTAAAATATTATTTAACTTACTGTCATTTCGAACGATTATAAGAGAATCACAGGTAATCGATAGAAAGAAAATTGTAAGTTCGCAGATAAAATAATTTTTACAATATATTCCTCTTTAAACCATATATTTATCGTTATGTAAAAATATGAAATGAAGTAATTTAAGCTACATTTTTGTTTATAAGAAGATATATAAGTCGTATAAGTGGCCAATAAACGCTCAATATGGTCAAATAATAGAAGATGCATGTGCGCATGCTTAGTTCAAATTGGGATTTTACGCCATGACACCACACAAAAATCCGTGTTGCAATACAAAATGGAGAAAATTATCAAAGTAATATATTTAGCTCACTAGTAAATATTATTCAGTAAGAGTTGTGTTTTCGGGAAGCGAAACTATATTTTTAAACGCCTAATTATATTTTTATTTATGTAAGATTTCTAATTATTATTGTCTGTTTCATGAATTATTTTAATTAAGTATAGATGGGAATAATTAAAGTAGCTTTTATCGCTAGCTTCATGTATAAACGCCTATTGGTAGATAAAGTGTATAAATATAGCGAAAAAAGTATTCTTAAGAGCTTTAGAATATGTAAGTGTAATTAATATTCTTTCAATAAATATTTGATTGATATCGGCCTAAATTTTTGTGCAAAATTGTAAATATCAACAAGTGTCCTAGTGACGATTTAGGTAATGTGTAAGCCTTTTATGCTAGGTCCGTGTATAAGCTAGGTCTCGCGTAAGATTCCCTACAGAGACTTAACTGTGAATTTTGTTTTTATTTATTTTTGGTTCCAGTTTATATGTCTCTTATTATGTGGGTTATTGTTACCTACAAACACATTTACAAAGATAGACATTCATTTACATTAATTCAGCTATCAATTTATTATTTACATTATTGTGTTCCCCCATAGTTTATTTTATAATTTCGTAAATTCTCTTTAGGATCCGCCACACTAAGTTAAGTGCTTATATACTGTAAAAACATCAAAAGTGTCAATATTATGTATTCAATATAGTATATGTTTAACTAAATTCTTGTTCTTTATAAACGTAATCAATAATCTTCTTACTATAGAATTACGTTGTATATTCTTAAACTTTATAATACATACTATTTCCATAATGTAATATTATTAACAGTAAAATTAATATTATATTAGAATTATTATTATAAGCGTAATGTGATAATATAAGCAAATGAATATTATAATTGCATTTTATTCGTATAATTTCTATGTAAGTATCAATCATGTTAATGTACTCATTTATTCTAAATAGAACGTATTTGTTGATGTTAATAAAAATAATTTAAGACATTATTTGGTTGTTATTATTTTGTCCAGATAAATAATAAAAGCATATTTATAGCATATTTCATTTTTGGTATATAGAACAGATATTTTGATTGTGTCCACCATGACACACTGGTCAGGAAATTGCATCACTACAGGATCAGGAACAAGGATCTTGGTCTTTTGGATTCGTACTTAAACGATAGAGTTCCAAAGGTTATGATAAATGGCACCAAATTGCCCGGCGCTACAGTTACATTGGGCGTTCCACAGGGTTCGATAATCGGACCATTCTTATTTTTAATTTATATCAATGACTTACCTTACTATGTAGGTGATACTCACCAGACTGTATTGTTGCAGATGATACCTCATTATTATTTAAAATTAAAAGACAACTGGCCAATTTTGACAAAGTAAACGTTGCTCTCTCGTCTACAATGCACGACCCTCGTCGTCGTCGTCGAGGGTCGTGCATTGGTTCAACATAAATAACCTTCTTCTTAATGAGAAGAAAACTAAATGTATTAAGTTCTCGATGCCTAACGTAAGGCATGTTGAAACCAATGTTCAACTAAATGGAACGGTTCTGGACATTGTGGAACTGTTTTCCTAGGCGTTACTTTAGATGCCAAATTGTTTGTAAAATGTGTGAACTTATGACTTATCATTTCTTTAGGCGTGTTATAGAAAAAAATAGTGATTATGCTACGTAGCTGAGCTCACTTTTATTTATTTTTAACGAACAATATAACATTTATCATGCGAAATATAGCGTCGCTTATTTTTATTGGATATTCGATCATGATCTCAGCCGAATACTGAACATTCAGCGGCCAAATGTTCGGTTAAGCTGCCTGGAACTTCGCAATTAAAAGTTGTGCAGCGATGCGAGCGTGCTTGTTGTTATTTACGAGTAAAATGTTACTTACCAGCGTATGGTGATCACCATTCTTTTTAAAACTGAATTTAGTTACATCAAAATTCATCAAATTCGCGAGTTATAATGAGTCTTCTAGCAATACTCATAGGAATCGTAGGAAAATAATTAGCAATCAGAATAATAAAATAATTATAATCAGTTTAGGTTTGTTTCAAAAGTAGGTATTTATAGTTTCATATAGTTTCTTTAGTATTCGGCCGAATTCTTGGAAATATTCGGCCGAGTCCCAAATTAATTCCGGAAGAGAATATAGAACAACAGATAGATTTAATCAAGATTTTAATCATAGTTTTACACTTTATATAATTCACGTAACATAATAATTATCGCTTAAAATTACATTTCGCCTACAAACGTGAAAAATTAAATAATTTAGATCATTAATAGTAATTATTATTCAAAGTATCACAAATATCGGATAGAGTAACATTGCACTGTAAGCGCGAAGCGTCTATCGTAGAATGCCAGCCGTCCGGTGCCTTACATACTTACATACATACAATTCACAGACGAACGAACCAAATAGACTTCGAATAGACATAACACTTTCTGTTTGCTTATATCTCAAATAGATAATTTTGTCCACTGTACCCATTGTGAGCCGCGAATATTACTATACACTAACTATACAAAATGTTCGTAAAAATGTTTCAGATGATACATGACAGTTGCACTAAAGGTTTACATTAGAAACCTAAATATCATTTCGTTGACGCACATTTTTATTCATGTTTTTTTGCAACAGCTCAACTCTTACATAATTATTAAACAATTCTAGTCTCATTGTCACTTGTCTTAACGCTCTATCCCTTATTACCTAACAGAAGTCTATTTCGTTGCTTCGTCTACAATACAATATAACTATGTAACATTTTGGCGAATTATATAACTAATTAAGTTGTCACAAGTTGTTTCGAAATAATAGTAACCAACTAACTACAATACCGAGCTCCCTCGCTGTAATGACTGCTTAAGTAAATCACGGCAATTTTAAGATATATTCACATAAAACTAAATCGCTTATTTACATTCATAATATAGGTAAGGTAAGTATTATTTCTACACCATCGAGATCACTTATTGGCAGCGGCTTAGGTTATAATGCGAGCCATTTCATATGTACCCGAAGTTTCAGTTCACAAAATCCTTGAATATAAGCAGGTCATAAATGTCAGGTTACCATATAAATGTTACCATATTAACTAATATAAGTAGATTGTCTGCTCGTGACGAAAAATAGTACTAATATAATATACTGACTCCGGTAAATAATTAATAAAAATAAATCCTAAAGCAGGTAATGACTTAATATTAGTTCGTAAACGGTTAAGATTGACCATCAACCTATATTCTGTCAAGGATTCGAAGCTCCGGGTAACCGTCTAGTTCCATGATAATGGACCCAAATGTAATGGGTTAGAAGTCTAACTAAACAGTATATAATAATGATCAAAGGTACAGGCTGGCAAAGATCACATATAATATCAACTCGTATACCGAATCGTTAAATTAAACTTAAAACAGTCCAATCGCAGTCTAACACGTTATAATGTTATAGATACGTTCGGTTCGAGACGGTACGGTCGCACCGACAATATCGAAATTAATCAACGATTGCTATTACGACAAAACAACGACGACATCAGGGATAAAGTCTTTCATATTTTTATATTCACATCGATGTAGGGACCTTACAATTTATCTATCAATTTCACTTTACGGAGGGGATAAACACCAGAGTCGATATTTTATATCGATGTATTGTTACGCACTAGGTTTTCGTACTTTCAGCTTGAGTGCTGTATCCGGATCGAGGCAACAGATTCCGGACAAACTTTAGTCTTTTACGTTCACATCGATGTAAGCGATTGTCACGTCAGAGTGCCCGTCCACCTAGTCGTTTGACAACATATTCGGCGTCAAGGTCAAATGCACGTAACTCCTTGGATCGTACGGCCGCACGGGACGGAGGCGGTTACGTGCGTTACCCCTCTAAAAAGTGGGGTTGGTAAATATTACAATGTTTTATTAACATCGTATTATTCTGTATTAATGTTAGAGATTCGGAGGAATTTCGAGACCCTCGAGACCCAAAAATCCATGTCCACCGCCATTACGTTGACGTCTCAATATACTTCTAAGTATTCGGGACTGGCGTGTCGGATCTCACAGGCGTCTGCGAGCTGGGCGGTCTCGGGAGCGAAGAGGCTCGCCTCCGGGTCGAGTGGTGCGGCAGATTCATACAAAAAGAGACCGCGGAGCGTGTTAATGTCGAGGGCAGTCGGTTCACATGTCGTCGGGGTCAACGGCCGCACGGGACGGAGTTACGAGCGCTCGGGACTGGCGCGGATCTCGCACGTGTCCGTCAGCTGGGCGGGCGCGGGGGCCGGCGCGGGCGCGGGGGCGGGGGCGGGGACCGACGGTCCCGCCTCGAGGTCCGGCGGCGCGGCGGACCCGTACAGGAAGAGGCTCCGGAGTCGCGCGGCGGAGCGTGTGGATGTGGAGGGCAGGTCGAGCGGCCAGCTGGCGGCGCTGGCGCTGTCGACGTCGAGGCGCAGCGCGGGCGAGGCGGCGTCGGGCCCGCCCAGCGAGCCGGCCAGCGCCGCCAGCGACGGCGCGCGCGCCTCCGCGTGCGCTGACCCCGCCGATAGGGACGCGTCGCCTGCGAATAGTACGTTAAAGTTCGTGTAAATGAATTCGACTCTGGAAGCACCGCCGCCACACCTATTTCTGCCTAATCTGTTATTAGGCTATGCGCTGTTGTGTTCTGGTCTGAAGGGCGTGGTAAGGAAAACATACTTTTCTGAGGCATTCCATCTTAGTTCTTAGGGGTAGCAATGCATCTGAGGCTAACCTCAGGTGAAACTTTGATCTTATTTATATTCATGCAACTTACCATCTGGTGGACTGTATGCTCGTTTGCTACTTCCATACTATATAAAAAAAAATGCAGTAGACCCTATAGTTTGGCAGAAGGAATTACCTCTTTCTTATGTGTTGCAATTTCTACGTTTCGTTTGAAGAGTGCGGATGTTGGCTAATTTACACTACTGCGTTTATTTTGAAATGGAATAAATTTAAATCGGAGTTTTTGTATTGGACACTGCTTTCTTAGATTTCTTTTATCTGGAGTCCACATGAAGAAAAATACAAACTCATGTTGGAAAAACTCCAAAACAAATTTATTCGTATATTATATTACCGGCAGTATGGATATCACGT
>MOOZ01001401.1:84192-96588 GCA_002930495.1 Cecropterus lyciades | reverse complement strand
CAGTAGACCCTATAGTTTGGCATAAGGAATTACCTCTTTCTAACATGATGCAATTTCTAAGTTTCGTTTGAAGAGTGCGGATGTTGGCTAATTTACATTACAGCGTTTACTTTGAAATGGAATAAATGTAAATCGGAGTTTTTGTATTGGACACTGCTTTCTTAATTGCTTAATATGAACAAAAATGTTATGTATTTAATTATGTATCTAACAAATAGTTTTTTTTTTTTTATTAAATACAAAGATATATTAATTTTCCGTGGTCCACCAACACTGCTTTGAAATTAAACCTTAGATTCTTGAAATAAAAACATCTCTTTATTCCAAGAATTTCATTAAATCGCAACAAAAGCACTTCTGTTTTCAAAAATCGTACCCAAGAACCTTTCAACAATATTGATCGCAATAGAGCAGCACACCAACCTATGCTGGGCTCGAGGCGCCGCGACGCCGCGTCGAGGTCGTGCGCGGCGTCGGGCGGCGCGGCGCGCGCGGGCGAGGCGCAGCCCCCCGCGCGGCACAGCGACACCGGCACCACGCCGTACACGTAGAACAGCAGGATCGGCACGCCGATGCCCACCGCCAGCCCCGCCACCAGCGGGGACACCACCAGCTGGAAACACCAAAAATATTATTAATTATAATGCGTTACGATAATATAAACTATTGTTAATATACGGCGGTTAAAGGCAACGTAATGAAAGTAGAATACAATAAAATATGCAAACAGTAAAATAATTCAGGATACACTCAGTGACACTCACTATAACAGCTGCGCCATGTCTCGCAGTTCCGCACGTCGTATATGCCGGTGTGCACGTCACTCTGCCCACATGAGTAACCAAACAAACAAGGCCGGTGTGCCCGTCGCGCCCGCCCACAGCGGCAACCCCACCAGCAACGCGGGTAACGCCACGTCCGTCACGACGGCGATACCGAGGAAATAGCAACAAATGACACTCACAGCAGCAGCAACAGCAGCAGCGACAGCAGCGCGACGTCTCGCCGGCTTCGCACGCCTCAGTCGTCGGTGTGCACGTCGCCCCGCCCACAGCGGCAACCCAACGAGCAGAGCCGGTAACGCCACGCCCGCGACGACGGCGATGCCGAGCGGCGCGCCCGCCAGCGTGCCCAGCTGCCAGAGGAGCTTCTTCTTGCGGGACCACGGCTTCTTGCCCCAGAACGTGCAGCCGCTTGGACTGAAATAAACGTTATAAATATGACTGAAACGTCAATATTTTTGTTTACTAAATTAACATTTTTTGAATTGAAACTATTTGGGTGGAATTTTAAAGATAAATGAAACAATTCTCAAAGGCATTAACGTGACATCAAACGAGTTTAACCTTTGTGAGTTAAATTCATGAAAATTAGAATGCCTTAAATAATTAAGATCGGACTATACCAGTCCGGTATAGTCCGGTCTTAACTTCGTGATAACATACACGACTTATGACTTAACTTCGTGTATAACATACACTAAGTTAAGTCATAACGGTATAAACGGTTTTTGGGATACGCATGGTATTTCGTATATATAAAATTTAAGTAGCAACTAGCACGCAATTTATCTGATGTACGTATTGTAATCAATTCCACACATAGACATGTGTAAGTAACTGCATGTAAGACAAAGTTTATATCTGAATCACAGATGAATTGCTACCCCCGAGGACTAAGATGATTTAAAATTTATAGCGACGAAGCAACAATTTACAACATGACCATTAGTGGCAATATTAAAGTAATTAATTAGATAATATGACCCGTCATAATGACAATACTCTATGCTTTTTCTTTTTGCTTTAAAAGAAATATTTTTTGCGGACCCTACTCACCTAAGGTAGTGCAGGTCGGAGACCTCCTTCATGCATAGCCAGCAGAACTCGGCGCCGCAGACGCAGCACACCATGTGGTTGCAGGAGCCATCTTCCACCTTCACGATCAGCACTGAGCATCGCGGGCATGGTTTCACCTCGCCTGGAATATTTCATATATTGTACATAGTATATATTTTAACCACTTTTATGAAAATATGATTATTTATATGATATTCTTGTCATAAAAATTGCTCTTAGTTTAGGGCACTTTAATTATTAGAATCGTGACTCTGTAAAGAAAGAAATTTCACCAGGTTAAGTGCTTGGGGAATGGCCATGCTTTCACACTCTGTTTGGGCTCTCTTGGCCTTTATTGTATTCAAGAATATTATTTTTGTGGCGTCATTATAATTCTGAATACTAGGGGCAACATCTCTGGGCGAAATGCAGAAAGTAATCACTTATATATAACATGGCTGCTAGAAAAGCTTAAAGATCCGAACTAAAACTTCTATAAAACGAAAAAAAGCGCTACGATGACTGAATAAATCACAACTGCTCCGCCACAGGCACATTTCTACCTGAAATACAGCAAAACTCGCAACACGGTCAACCAAACATCAAAATGACCGTGCTCCATCTCGCTGTAGACCCTTAACCTATCAAAATCCGCAACGCGGTCATCTATACACCACACTGACCATGCTCCATTTCGCTGTGGCTGGTAACGGGCGCGCGCGACTGCGGCTGGCGGCTGCGGCGAGCGGCGTCGCGCGTCTGCGTCGGGTGCCACGCCGCCTTGCAGTGGCAGCAAAACGACGCCCCGCAGCCCGGCGCCAGGCACATCAACTTCGGGCATTTTTACCGCGATTAGCACATTTAGACCCAAAACTCGCAACACGGTCAACCAAACACCACACTCACCGTGCTCCATCTCGCTGCAGACCCTTAACCTATCAAAACCCGCAGTGCGCAATGGGGTCAACCAAACGCCACACTGACCATGCTCCTTCACGCTGTAGACCCTTAACCCAGCAAAATCCGCAACACGGTCAACCAAACATCAAAATAACCGTGTTCCATCTGGCTGTAGACCCTTAACCTATCAAAACCTACAACGCGGTCAACCAAGTGCCACACTGACCGTGCTCCATCTCGCTGTAGACCCTTAACCTATTAAAACCTGCAACACAATCAACCAAACGTTCACTGACCGTGCTCCATCTCGCTGTGGCTGGTGACGGGCGCGCGCGGCGGCGGCTGGCGGCTGCGGCGCGCGGCGTCGCACGTCTGCGTCGGGTGCCACGCCGCCTTGCAGTGGTAGCAGAACGACGCCCCGCAGCCCGGCGCCAGGCACGTCAGCTTCGGGCACGAGGCGCAACCGCTCGCGACCACCGCGAAACTGTGGGAGAAATGGGTGAACATTTTGTTTTTATAATATTGAAGTAGTAAACGAACATGCAGTCCAACTGATGGTAAGTGGCAACTGCCGCCCATGTACATCAATATTTATCCCTAGATAAGATCAGTCTTATCTGAGGTTGGCCATGGATGTGTTTTAATATGTTACGGGTACTCACGATATGCGGTTTTGAATTTCTTTTTGCCGATATTTCTACCCAGTTACATGGATCGTGGTCACGACGAAACTGTCCATGTAACTGGATGCTCGAAATATCGGCAAAAATAAATTCAAAACCGCATATCGTGAGTACCCGTAACATATTAAAATGTATCAATTCCGCGATAATATTAGTCTAAAATCATACATGAATGTGTTGCTACTCCTGAGGACTAAGTAGGAGCGCCTCAGATAAGCATGTCCCTTACCACACCTCTCAAACTAAAAGAAACTGCTGTTATTAGGCAGAAATGTAATCCTGACTATTACCATACCACCGATCTATAGTTAAAGCCAATATTATTCAGTTTATTTCACTGCAACTGGTATTTTATAATAGTTACCTACTGCGTTCTGGTTTAATATACGGTAAACCATATATTTAACGTAGTAAATTTAAATAGGTGATGGTTTAAGGTGGTAGAACGGACATAGGTCGACCGTGGAGGTTCTTGCGTTTCGGTGAAAGGGTTGACGGCTCGCTTTCAAAAAAGGCGACTATCTTAGTCCTCGTGAATAGCAACGCATCGATGAGTGTTTTGATTCAGGTAGAATTCTTGTTTTATATGAAATTGATTGACAGATTTCCATGAGCCATTTCAGTGACCACTTACCATCAGGTGGACTGCAAGCACGATTGCTACTTCAATCGTATAAAAAATTTGGCGGTTACAATGTTAAACATATGAACACAAAAAACTATGTTTTCAGACTATCGATTTAAGTTTAAAACGATTTTTTTATTCATAATGGTATATTAAATTTAACGCTTTATACGAGTTTTCGCCAAAATTGTCGAGTAAAAGAATGGTAGCTTGTAAATACACCTCTCTAAATATAATAGATGTATGTATATTTAGAGAAGTCTATTTACTAACTTTCATTCGATACTCGTATTATTATGATGATAAAGAAGGTCGTCCCTCCTCCCACCATATGCCCTGTTTTACAGTCGACGTTTTTAAAAATAATATAGCCTGTGTCACTTTCCATACCGAGACAATTCAAATGATGTCATATGTCATAATCCGTCAAGCCGTTAGGGGCTGTAGCGCGTGCCAAAGAAATGGACATACATACAATCATACATAGATATATATATATATATACACATAAATACATATCTTCGAAAAACATTACCCTCGTTCTAGCGCAGTCGGGTAATAAAAGAGGAATTAATTTAACTAATGGTAATAAACAAATATTCATAAAATGATTATATGATATATGATACAAATAGTAAACACAAATAAAAGTTGCTTTTAATAAACGATGTGAACGTCTATATACTTAAGAAAGGAAATGTTACATACCCACTTAACGTCAGAAAAGGTCAGAGTGAACACATAAAGGTGATTCTCGTGAATAACGCGCGATAAATCTTATAAGGAGAGATTCGGGCAGTAACAACGCATTAGAGACAGACACCTACGCGTCGCTAACACACATAGACTAACACGTATTTGGGAGGAGCGCTAACGTTTAGAAGATCAACTAATTCCTAACGACACAACCACGATGCGAGATGAGCAAAGCACGATACGATACAGTAGATGAAGGATTTAAAATGATAAGAGCTTGCGTTCGTCGTCCTCCTCCTCGTGTTCTATTTATGCACTGTTTATTATAAATTTCACTTTTTTTTTCAGGAACCATAAACTTTATCAATGTACAAATGCAATAAAACCGGTTGCATAGATTTTGTAGTAAAATCAAAGATACAGAAGATAAAATAAAATATTTTTTTCTTTTTTAGATTTTTTGTCTAAAGTAACATAAACATGTTTACATCAATGACAGTTATTATAAGTTTACAAAGAAATACTTCAACTTCGATAATTTCTATAAATGTCGTGTCGTATGTGTCGCGTCGAATGTAATAAGCGGTCTGTCTAATTACCCTTTTAATTATTTCATTCGATTTACATCACAGACACTTGTGCGGCGGGGAATTAGCTTTATTAGATTAATTAATGGGACCCATAAAGTGTAATAATGTAGTATTTGTTGTTTACGTAATTAGCAAATGACGAACCTATGTGTTATGTTAGATGATCACTACGTTTTAAGTCATTTATTTCTGAGTGAAAGACTAAATATAAAAAGTTTCCGTGTCTTATAATTCACGCGAAAGAAGTAGCTTAGTATAACACAGAAACTAAATAGATAAATTTGTGTGAAGCAAGTAACAACCTGCAGTCGGGCGCCGGACACCACCTCGTGTCGGGGTCGGCGGCGAGCGCGCGCCGCACCGAGAACTCCTCATACTTGTCGTACAACGCCTGGTTATCCACTATTCGACGGACATCTGGAATTATGCAATACATGTTAATTTTTCTACATAATTACGTATTTAAGGTTTCCAAAAATTTGGTACCCCCCTTAAACATAAGGTGGGAAAAAACCGAGTAGCAGAGACTAGTCGACAGTTTTTTTTTCATCGACCGACGTCATAGATAATATTAGGGTTATCCTACTTGAATTCGACCACAGAAATATTACTACCCCTGAAGACAAAGGAAAATCTCATGTAATTCTGTTTCATTAAACTCTTCAAATCAGAACCCTGCATTTCTTAATATTGTTGTTACAAGTAGCAAACAAGCATGTAGTCCACCAAATAGTAAGTGATCACTGCTGCCTATGAAGTCAATCAATGCTTTGCAACTCCCAATGGCTTAGATGGTAGCCCCAAGACCAAGTGAGCCGGTGAACCTCCATTACCAGTATAAACCGAATTACTACAAGTACTCAATTAATCATTACTAATATCCTACATATTAACATATATATCAGCCTCCATCCCCCGTCCTACCCTCGTCCACAACCACAACGTTTTATCTAACTAATCAATAGGGCCCGTCCGCCGCCACACGCGAATTAATTGATCATTGGCATACACTAAACTCTAATTAACGGATCGTCAAAATGTCGTATTTATATCACATACACGCGTCCTAACATTTATCATTCGGGCTTTGTTTACGGAATTACAATTTCTAAACTCAAAATTAATTTTAGCCGTAAATGAAAGATAATATTTACCCGGCTGCGTCAGAAGAAGCGTAATGTTTTTCGAGTCTATGTATGTATGTTTGTAGAGTGACATAAACTATATCATTTTAAAAAATGGCGTCTAAAAAAGGAGGAGAAGGCAACGACTTTTCATGACAATATGAATATTAAATAAAAACTAGTTCCATTCCAAAAAATACATATTATGTATAATACTTTTTATGTAACTATTTTGATGAAAACTCATAAAAAAGCTTTAAATTAAATATATAATACTGTTACAAGAACAAAAAAAAACCGACTGCTAATTTTAGTCTAACAGTAGGATCTTTTGTTTTCACAGTAATTTATTGTTTTACGACGTTGTATTTATTAAAATTTGTTTAGGTCATATTTGAATTTTAGGTTTACCAGAATGAAATGAAATAATACCGTTATACAGCTCCACCAAACTTATTTCCGTTACAATCATTCATGTGTTGAGATTGGTTATTACCATCCAACCATTCATGTGTTGAGATTGTTTATTACCGTCACAACCATTCATGTGTTAAGATTGGTTTGTAGGATGGTTGAAAGGAGAGACAAATTGACTAGGCATTGCGACTTAGTCTTCAGCGACGCATCTGTGACCGACTTCAAGGTATTTGAGGGAGATTACGGAAGTCCATGGCCACTTACTATCAAATGGACTGATGCTCTTTTGCTACTTCTAAACATGTGTCATATTGACATAGTCTACCAATTCGCGCTAAGCCAGCGCGGTGGACTATGGCCTGAAAGACCCATGCCCAGCAGTAGGACAATACAGGATCGACATACATTGTTTATAAGTTGATGTCTCTCTCACTAATCCGTGGGCCATAAAACAATGCTTCAATCACTCTGATTGGCCACGGAAATTTCGCTGTAAATTGTAGATAAATTTGTCGAAATTAGCTTAACGCTCACACCTGTAGCGCCAACCGAACGTTAGCTAGCTACAAGGCCAATTCATAACACATACCGGTGATGCACGCAAAGTCAAATCTTTAAGCCTAGGCACTTATACGAGCTTATTATGTATCCGTAAAACAATAATTGTTTAATAATAATTGTTTTCTCCTATCTTTTTAAAGTACATTGCAAGGTATGGCTGAAAACGAAAACGTGGAGTGTACATTACAATGTATGACCAAAAACGTAAACAATGATTGTTTTGAGGTAACTAGATTAACTCTTACTAATGGTTCACATTACTGCTTCGTATATATTTTTATTTCACGAAAAATTAAGGTAAATAATAATTGGTTTCTATAATTATAGAAAAAGCATTTTTCTTCATTTCGGTTTTCTTTCTTATTAATGAGTTCACAATCTTGAAGTAGGTCGTGCGTTCGTGTCGAGAAGATACTTAGGGTTGCTTGTTAGCCAAATTTTTTAAATATATAATAATGTCATGTGTGAGTTATTAATCTCAAAATAGATTAATCCTTGACAAGTTTCTTTCGAATAGGTTATCTATATCGAGATATCGAATATATCACAAAACATAATTTATCAATCATATCGAACATAATTATAGTCGAAGTGATAACCTTCTTTTCTTTCTTTCGTATACAAATCGTAAAACAAACGTACGAGTCAAGAAACGAAAGTACGAGTCAGATGTGAAAAATATTTATATTGTTTTGACTATGTAACATCATTCTACGAACTTCACAAAACAGCTTTGAAATATGGGTTAAAAGACAACGATAAAAAATATCACTAAAATAAACAACTCAGTCACCCTATTTTCACTTGGGCTGACCGAGTTTTACAAACTGACAACCCTATTTAAAGACCATTTTAGTTCCCTGTCGCCAAACCTAGTTTCTATTGAAATATCGTTTTTTAGGTCACAGCGTGGAAAATATGGTCCGCGAATCTGTTATGAGTGAAGCCGGACCGAAGTCCCAAGCTTTTAAACTCTGTTCAAAGAAGCTTCACGAAGCCTTTGTTATTTTATTCACTTTAATAAAGTGACCGCGAGCTGAGTCTGTCAATAAATTTTAAAACGCGTTTTTTATCTTTGCGATTCAATTTAAAATATAATAAAACAATGGCTGCAGTAAAAGAAATGATTTTGTACCTAATAATCATACTGGCATGATCCTGCTTATTGAATTGACGGTTCAAGGTGCGTTTAATTTTTTGTAGTATAGTAAGTGGCCACTGCCATTCATGGACATCTGTAATTAACCCCAGATAAAATCAGCGTTACGTGGGGTTAGCCAAAGAAACATTGCTACCCCTGAGGAATAAGATGGAATGCCTCGGGTAAATACGTCTCCCTTACCTCACCCTTCAGACCAGAACACAAGCGGATAACACTGCTGTTATTAGACAGAAATAGGTGTGTCGGTGGTGCTTAGGGAGTCCAACCACAAATAGTTCTACCACCTTTTAAGTCATTACAACTACTACAACTAGTTCTCTAATAAATTAAAGATTTCTACACAAATGCAGTAAGAGTTGCATTTATCGGCACCAGTTCACTAATAGCTCGTCAAATGAAATTGTTATATAAGCCCGCCTCCGATAGGTATTTATTGAGCTTTGCAGTTAGTTCTGAAATAGATTTCAGTTTGTATTGGATTTAATCTTTTATCGCTCGGGGCAACGGGGCAATACTAGCGATTGCACCGCAGTATAAAGTTGTAAGCGCAGAGTGTATCTCGCGTAGAAATGCAATATAGAACGAAGTGTGAATAATGCCATGTATGGATTTATAAATACACCAGCTTATACCCGCGGCTTCGCTCACGTTTTCAAATATTTTTGACAAACATTCATGTCTGCCATTTTTTTGAATAAAATGTATCCTATGTTGTTTCATGATAATCGGTTGAGCAGTTTTTGTGTAAAAGCGTAATAAATAAACTTACATTCACATTTATAATATTAGTAGGGATAGGGAAGTAGGGATGGGGAAGTAGGTATATGTATTTATTTCATATTTTGATATTATTTTATGCTCATGACTTTATTAAATTATTACATCGAGTTTATTTCATTTACTCTTTATTATTTTCCTTAAGGATGTCTGGAACAAAATTCCTAATAAGGGATAACTTATTTTTTTTTTATAAAAAATGAATTTTATTTCGTCGATACTTATGGACTCGATGGGCGCAAAGGACAGTTGGATGAAAGCGAACTTTTTTATATAATAGAAGTAGTAAACAATCATGCAGTCCACCTAATGGTGTGTGTTTACTGTCGCCCTTAAATATCTGATCAACCCTGGATAAATTTTGCGTCCTATCGGTCAACCACATATGCGTTGCTACCTCTGAAGACAAAGTTGGAACGCCTCGGATAAGTATGTCTCCTTCACCAGATCTTTCAAAATAGAATACGGTAGCGGTTAACATTCCTGTTTTAAGGCACAACTAGTAATGCGATGGTGCCGCTGGAATCGAAGTACAAAAGGTTCTACCAACCACAGTAACTTTTAACTTTTAAACATTTATTATACCACACAATGCTTTTATGTCAAAATGTCCTTTACGCATTTTGGGCCCAGAGGTATCGTTATGTCACGATAATTATAAAACACCTTACGTGTCAGACAACGACTTTAAAGCTCTAACCTACACGAGAGCTCTGAATGTGTCAAAAGATATGTCAGATCAACGCTGTTTGAAACAATTTCCAACACGAGCAGACCTGTGGCGTGTACGAGTTTATTACTTTGTGAAAAACAATCATTGTTAACGTTTTGGGCAATACATTGCACGTTTACGTTTCGGTCGTATCTTGCGTTTACCTTGCAATGATGAGCAAAAACGTACACAATCATTGTTTTAAGAAAACGTAACAAACTCGTAAGCACAAGTGTGTGTGCAACACTGTGATCAAAAGCAAGTGACAATAAGCAGAAAACGAATTTCGCATGGAAATTGTCGGCTCATAAAAGATTGGGCGGGCGGATTAATTCAGCCGGCGTGAACGTTACGCTCTTAAGCTATTGTAAATTGACTTTTAATAGTCTGCGCCTAAATTTATTTTTGGGTCATAACTCAATTATCGTTCAGCGCTCGATCAATACTCACCTCAACCCGCTTGTAAATTATTAAAGTAGGATGGAACAGATTTCAAAACAGAAAACTCGTTTTGATTCTATTTTGAATGCATCCGCCGTACATGCATACATCCGCCTTTTGAGGTCCACTTCTGGACGTAAGGCCCTAATGGGGGCGTCTAGCAATATTTACCGCGGCTGGCACGCTCGTTGCTCACCGCATTAGGTATTGATGCTATACAAGAAGACGCTGCTGAAGACGCGGAAAGACAGGGAGTGGTGTAATTAAAGACCACAACAATATTGCACACATTATTGACAACGCAATATTATCAACCTAATATAAATACACTAGCTGTTGCCCCCAACTTCATACATGTACACATATAAATTATGTGATACAAACATTTTAACCCCTTAGGGGTGAAATATCAGAAAGTCCATTCTTACTGCGTGCTTACATCCTAGTAATGAACCCGATATCTAAATTTTATGGATTGATCCAAGCTTCCGTAGGTACTTTAGTATTTGCTTTGGCTTTATTAATCAGTCGGTGAGTGAGTAGTGGGTTTACTGAGTAGAATATATAGATTTTATGTGTCACTGTTTTCGTGTACGCTTATCTCCGTAACCGTCAACCCATTATCCGTAAACTAAACTGCAATGGACAATAAAATAAAAGCCAATTCGAGATACGTATCATGTGTAGGCCGTAAAAAATTGGAAAACCAATTTAAACATACAAATAAGTATAACGACAATTCGAGATTTCATGAACTAAATTGTTATTTTGCAAGCTCATATGCTTATTCATGTGAATGTCGAGGCTATCTAGTTCCACGACTCCACAGGCTTGGCAAGAAGACTTAAAAGGACAAAGCCTTTAGAGTTACCACTCTGTGTATAGTTTACGAGTAACTTGTTATGAACAATGTGTCGAAATCAATAGGTATATCGTCAAGACTATAAAATGATTTCTTCGTGGTTACATTTAATTTTTAATTAATATTATTTAGCTGTCCATTATGTTATTATTTAAGAAGTAGGCAATTAGGCAAGGTAGTACAGCGAGTATGGTTCGACAAGAAAGATATCACCGCCACATATATTTCTAGTAGTGTCCTACCAAAGGTGGATTTTTGGCTGAAGCTAAAGCCGATTGTTCGGTTTTTGCCACAACTTTCGGTCGAAGCCGAATCTGAATCCGAAGGTTCAAAAACCTATATAGAATTCAGTTCTTAATTCGCTGAAACTGAATTTTTAAACGATTTTTATTTTAACGAATTATGTTTTTGTAGATAAAGAACTATGTTGATTGGCTATAAATAACTTCTAGAGCCGATTTTTTTTATAGTATGGAAGTAGCAAACGAGCATGCAGCCCATCTGATGGTAAGTGGCTACTGCCGCCCATGGATATGTGTAATCAACACGAAGTAAGATCAAAGTCTCACCTAAGGTTAGCTACAGCTGCATTGCTATTCTTGAGGACGAAGATGGAATGCCTCGAAAAAGTATGTTTCCTTTACCACACCCTTCAGACCAGAACACAATAGCGCAAAACACTGCTGTTATTAGGCAAAAATAGGTGTGGCGGTGGTGCCTCCGGAGTCGAACCACAGAGAGTTCTACCACCTTCATGAACCGATTAAAGTATATTTGCTACTTTGCTAAAATGTTTGTTTTTGTAAAATGTTTAATGTTTGTTTAACAATTTGAATAATGTACATAAAATGTCATACACAATTGGCGACGCAAGCCCACGATGGAGTTTTCAGTTAATCTTGCGCTTCATCATCTCCATCGCGGTATCGTGCATTCGTTCAATTTAGGTGCTTGCTAGAACCTTCAGCTTGGGCTTAAACTTCGACCCATTTTGGCTGAAGCCGAAGT
>MOOZ01001401.1:52844-63489 GCA_002930495.1 Cecropterus lyciades | reverse complement strand
ATGAATATATGTCAATTACTTTGACATGCTGTATAGCCCGTTTGGGCTTGTAACATATGACATAATATATTATTGCAAATGAATCAGTTAGCTATTTTTTGTTTGCCACAGATGCGTTGTTCCTGACGTTTTAATGCCTCGAATAAGTATCTCTCTTACCGCGCCTTTCAAACGAACACACCGCAGCACTTAATACTACGTTATTAGGCAGACATAGATGTTACAGTGGTTTGACCGGAATCAGTCTACAAAAGGGCTAATCAACTGAAATCACTGAAGACTAGGAGGATAACAGTCAATCAAACGTGCGTTTGGGTATTCCTTGGAATTAAGTTGGATCACTTCACATAAGTATAAGCCATGCCCCATACACCAGACCAGAACGAAAAAGGTTCAAGGTAATACCCAATGCAATTAAACTGAGTTTTTGCAGAAACCTATAATCAAAGAGAAAGGCGTTTAGCGGTATTACAACACACCGCTAAAGGTAATCTAGTTGCGAGGCAAGTTGTACGATACACGTGCGAGATCACGGGCTATCGAGTGCACTGGATTTTATCGTATTAATTTCCGATTGTATCGTACGATTGTTTCTTAGTAGGCCTTATACGTTTTTTAGGTTACGTAACCAAAGGGTAAAAAGCCTATTACTAAGAATCCGCTCTTCATCTGTCCGTCTGTCTGTCACCCGTCTGTGTATCTCAAGAACCGCGATAGATAGACAGTTGAAATTTTCACAGATGATGCATTTCTGTCGTCGCTATAACAACAAATACTAAAAATAGAATGAAATTAACATTTTTCGAGGACTCCAACACAATAAAAAACGGGCCAGCATTTCTTTTATAAAATATTAAGTTATTATATTCACTTAAAAACAAATTAAAATAGTATAAATATCGCCCCCCTTGAGGCTCCAATAAAAAAAAACTGTTTTTTTCTCACAAATGTATCGTCAGCACAATATGATAACGAAACAAATGCTGATTAAACACTTTACATGTTACATCGCTTGTGTTTTTAGGCTAACACGCGATCCAAATTGAAAATATGTATATAACGAACGAGTTTCGAACGAGCGTGTGTTTGAGTAACTTGATAATTTGCATACAATTACACCTTATATTACATATATCCTTGTAGCGCACTTACGTTTTACTTGTTTATCCGAATGAGAAATGCGGTAACCCACATTAATTAATGGAAAGCTGATAGAATGTTAAAATGTTGTTATAAACTTTTGTTATTTTTTTTTAATTTCTTGTTCTCGAAGTAATGTGTGTGTGTCGTTTGATGTTATATTTACTTGGGGCTAGTGACGAGTGGAGTTGTGAGGAGAGAACCAGATTTGGTAAAAACAGTGAAATTCGACCGGGGGGTACCACCGCCACACCTATTTCCAGCGTGAAGCAGTTCTTGCGTTTCAGTAGAAGGGTGTGGTTGCCAGCTCACTTATATATGAGGCGAAGATCTCATTATAATAGTAGTATTGACCTCAGATAGAATCCCTGTTCTGTAGGAAATTGCTTACAGGTGGTCAGCAGTCACCACTTACCATCAGATGGACTGCAGGTTCATTTGCTACTTTGATAAACTAGTAACATCGTGAAAAACATTAAAAAAACCTGACTGCTTAAAAGTAAAACGAAATTTTTGTTCATAATGATTATTTTTAATTTAACGCTTATATGAGTTTTTGTCAAAGTAGTCAAGTAAAAGTATTATGATATATATATTTAGATTGGTATATTTACTAGCTTCTATTTGATACCCATATTGTCGTAATAGTAAGCAATTTGGTCCTCCCTCTCCCTTTTTTCTCTATTTCCAGGCCCCATCTTCAAAAATTATATAGTGTATGTCACTTTGCAAACTGAGGCGATTCTAATGATATGTCGTATGTCACAATCCGTCAAGCCGTTTGGACTGTAGCGCGTGCCAAAGAAATGGGCATACTTACAAACAAACATACACTCCAAAACCATCACCCTCCTTCTGACGCAGTCGGGTAAAAAAAACGTGTTGGCGTTATTCAGGAAGATGCTGCTGCCCATTTCCTGAATTTTATACTTAGTTACAACATCCACGGGAAGAGAGACTTACACCACGCGATGCAATGACGTAAACAAAACAAATACGAACATTGAACTCCCAATATTCAGAAATTTGTCATTGACATTCCCTGAATAATTATTCTAATAGTATTCGTACAATATGCAATTAAACTTGATGTACATATTAAATAGTTTAACTTCTACAAACTACTGAAATACCGAATAATATGAATATTGAACAGTGAACAATTGGTTCGAAATACCAATGGGTCAATGTCGCTTAAATCATATATGTATAACTACGAAGTTGGTAGAACCCTTTGACTCCGGAAGCACCACTGCAACACCTATTTCTGTCTAGTAACAGCAGTTTTAAGCGCTATTGTGTTCTGGTCTGAAGGGCTTGGTAAGGGAGACATACGTATCCGATGCGTTCCAACGTAGACCTCAGGAATACCAACGCGACTGTGGCCAACCTTAGATAAGACTCAGGTAAGATCTTATCTGAGGTTGATTACATATGTCCATGGGCGGAAGGAACCAGTTACCATCTGTTTGACTGCATGCTCGTCTGTTACTTAAATATTATTAAAAAAAAGCGTTTGTATGTTAGTTTAACGATTATTTAAGGGTAATCAAGTATTAGCAAAAATCTAAAGTTGTCATTCAATATGTACAAAGAAACAGCTTTTCAGAAAGAAAACAACCTTCCTCACTCATCTATTTTTGCGCGTAAAAACAGCGTAAAAATAATTTCACGCGTTTCCATAATTAACATAATAGGGACAAAAAATTGTAAACAGGTCTTGGTTTTTCCACATGACGTTAGAGAATGAATCATAGTGACATCACGTTCACAGGTATTTAAATTATAGCCTTATTTATTAACAAACTTTGTTTTTTTTTATTTGTTTAAATTTCAACTCGGGAACCTTAAATTATCTTGATTGATTACTTATCAAAAAAATAACAGTAATTTATTCAGACAGACCGAGCGCGATATACCGTTATATACTAACGTGGTTCGCCGATCATCGTATTGGTTTGACAAGCGAGATCTGGGTTTTATATGTGGTTTAGGCGGGTGTCATTTTTTTAAATTATATAGCCTATGCCACTCTGCAAACTGAGACAATTCTAATGACATGTCATATATCACAATCTATCAAGCCGTTTGGGCTTATAGCATGTGACAAAGAAATGGTCTTCATACCCTCAAAAATTTCCCTCTTCCTAACGCAGTCAGGTAAAAAGTAAAAGCGCTATCAGTTTATACAATAATGTTATTGCATTTGTTTAGATTTGTATTCCAAACAACAGTCTCTAAATGTCTTCAGCAGTACGTACTCATATGCTCAAGAGGAGCAAACAGAGGTTCTTGAGACTGGTGTATAATATGAGAGGATGTGTAAGATGTACTTCATACTCAAGGAGGAAACTTGTGTGAACTGTTCGTGTATTTCGTTCAGTTAACAGTACCATTGCCAAAAATGTAATTCGACATGGTTCCATACAGCCGAAATTGTAAACTTATACAATTTTAACATGATAGCATTGTTTTAAAGAGGTCTGATAGCAATTGACATAAGCGGCAGTGACGGTGACTGCGTGCGCGTAGATCGCTCGCGATTTCGTAGGTTTTATTTTTTGTGCGAAACCCTAATTACATTTTCATTAATAAGAAGTAGCCTAAGTTACGCCTTATAAGATCAGCTATCCAACAATGAAAGTTCCGTCAAAGTCGGTCCAACGGTTTCAGAGATTACTCGGAACTAACAGACAGATAAAAATTTCAGTAATTGATGTTATGTTATCAGTATCGTATATACTTCTATATTGAATGCCTATAGAACTGTTATTTTGATATTACAAACAGACACATAAATTTTATTTATATGTATAGAGTATAGATTACAACCGTGCGAGGCAAACATACATGAATTTTAACGAGGTTACAGAAAACAGCAATATATGTATTTATATACGATACAAACGAATTTATTAAACTTAAACAATGTTCAATTCATAAAAATATATGTACATATTGCATTAGCTAATTACGTATAATCCTGTTAGTTCATGATTCTCATATATAATAGTTTTTGTTAAGTTCAATGATCCATTGAATACAAGGCAATACGAGGTCATTAACATCAATAGTTACGTTAGTTATTAGACATGTTTCTATTACAACAGTTAGGAAACCACACTAAACGTCACTTTAAACCGGAAGCATTTAAGTTATCTGTTGTATTTATCACTTATGGATATCTGAACTTGATCTAATTTAGGGCGGGATCTTAATACACCCTTAAAATTACAATATAACAGCTTACATGGCTATTATATGAGCCCTTCATTGCACAAATCCATAACTTTTGTTAAACATAACGTGAAGTCATGTGATGTAATAATGCGCATTTTTTTTATTTTCCCATTATAATATAAATTAAAATATATATTGAAGAGTGCATAAACACAGAGGCATCGTGTATTAAGAAGTATATAAAATTAATAAATAATCAAAGCCAAAATGCCAATTGATATTCATTTTATGTTACTCGTGAAATTAACGATTTTTGCAATTAAGGACTCATGGAGTCCTAATATGGCAAATATAAATGGGAGTGATGTTACCGGTGTGAAACCAACTTTGACGGTTTATTTAAACCACAATAGAGTCGGAACTACCAAAGATTTTTCAAATTGTAACATATGGCAATATATTACCAACTCGATGTTTTTATTTTATTATATGCAAGTAGCAAACGAGCATTCAGTCCACCTGATGGTAAGTGGCCAGTGCCGCCCATGAACTAAACGTCTGTTAGCTACAGATGCGTTGCTACTTCTGAGGACTAAGATGGTCCCCTCATATGTTAGTAAGCCGGCAACCACACCCTTTCAGCGAAACGCAACAATTGTTTCACGATAGGAATAGGTGTGGCGGTTGTACCTCCCCTGTCGAACTACATTGGTTCTACCACGTGGCTGAGCTTGGTTTAGCGATGAAACTTTATCACTAGCAAGCCAACTTTATACATGACTAACGTGACTCCGTTTCATATCTAATGAGTAAATGCTATCGCATTATTAACAAAGAGATTTGGTATACCAAACAGATTTACTACTTTCATCATCAGTCAACCCGTTGATAGGTATCAACGGGTTGATTGACGATGACCCTGCTAAGCAAGAGTCCACAAGTGTGCATGCATGGTTTAAGGGCATTTCGATTGTCTCACAATGTTTTCGATTACCAACAAAAATAATGATAATACGCAAATAAATGAAAAATTAACGCTGCCTGCCTAGGATTTGAATTTAAAATCGCAATCGCATGATTCTGACATTTCGAGATTCCTATTTTTACCGATCGACATCGAACATCGACATCATTGTATCATCAATCTTTATTAGAGCTCTTAATCATTCTTAGAGCTCTATTATTTCTCGATCAATGCTCGCGTAGTCGTTAATCCGTACTATTTCAATTGATACTAAGACATGAGTATTTACAAATTATGCGATGGCTTTCGCAATGTTCCGCTTTGCATGCGTCCGGCGCGATGCGAAAGTGAAGTTTCGTTCCACGAAGGCAATGGAACGAACTGTGATTGGCACGTGACCGGACCAATCGATTAATTATGTGTCCGAATGTGAACTTTGAATTGTACAAACTGTGAATTGTATTGCACTGTACACTGTGCAGGTAGGCAAGGTGTTTTTCACTTTCCTTTAAATCAGTGTTTTTCAATCTTTTTCATGATGCGACTCCCATATCATTTAAGAAAAATTCGCGATCCCCTTAGTATATGGCATCATTTTTCAATCCCCCACAGTCAGTTGAAAATCTTTTGTTTATATGTAATAAATATGTAGTCTTTGAAATATGTATTTAATTAGGTATCGATTAAATACATAATTTGGAACTTAAAGCAGACGTCGCTAAACGCCTTTCAGTAAAACTAAAAATATGTTTCTAAATTTTAAATTGTTTTTTTTTGACTGACTCTTTGCGATCCCCTTATGAAAGCTTCGCGACCACCAAAGAGTCGCACCGCACACTTTCAAAAACACTGTCTTAAATTGTCCAATCCGCGAACAAGAAGCATTCATCACGTACAGTACGTGACTTTTAGATTTGAAAGGTTTATTAGTAGAATGGTATTGATTTAAATGAAAGTTGTTTATTTACATTTAAACAAACGTATAATACTATACTAATGATATAACAAATTATTGAACTTTCAAAGTAACAAACAAAATAATAACACCGGGTCACTTTCATATGAGGCACCATCTTTGCCTTCGGGAACAGCAATGTATCTGCGATTGACTTCAGATATAACCCCTGTTTTATATGAAGTTTATTACAGATGTCGATGGACGGCCGTGACAACATACCATCAGATGGACTGCATTTTCGTTTGCTACTTCAATCGTATAAATACATATATCCTATCACAACAACAAATGATTACTAATGTAAAACAAATTTAGAAGCTTTGATATCGTAAAACATAAAATAATCCGCTTCTATTACACATTTAAATAATTTAACGAGGTCGAATGCACACATTGAAGAAGATCACAGTATCGTCTTACAATTCATTAACCTGGCGGAAATATTTGGCAAGCATTCAATTCTCGAGAAGCATGATGGAAAATAAACAAAAAGTTATTTTTTCTAATCGAAAAAAAACAACAAATCAACCATTGGAATCATGGGAAAATGGCAACAGTAGTCAATAAACCGCAGGGGGATATAAAAGTTTAGAATAGAAGTACTTGAAAATTGCACGAAAACAGAAAATATTAAACATCAAAAAGTAAGCTCTTCAAATGTAGCAAACCTTATTAAATCTTGGACAATACACTAAAATTACAGAATCACCATATATAGGTATAGAAAATAATTCAACAAGAAATTAAAGAAGAGAAGAAAAATTGAGATGTCTAGGTTTACACTGTAGCATTTCAAGAGGAAATACAAACAATCAATGTATTTCCTTATCCTATCATGACATTTAATGACCGAGGAGCACCAAAAAACAATTTTTTTAATCTAAAATGTTTAAAATTAGCATTGAATAGGTAGCGTGTGAATGGCATCAAACAATGCAGAAATAATAAAATCGTGACTCGCTCCGACGACTTCAATTTGCAAAATTTATGAAAACCTTCCAAACAATCTTCATCGAGTTTAATATTATCCGCGTATAAGGCAATATTTTGACCTTTTGCGTTTTAATCATCGAATAATAAATCTTCGTTATAATCACGATTATATGTATAAGCGTTTGTTTTACCTTGCTATTCACGAAAGATTTTCATATCTGCAGACGTTTGCTTTATGAAATGGCACGTTCATTTTTCAGCTATACCTAGAATGTTGCTTCCAATAAGCTCAGTCAACAAATTTCTAATAGCCTTGTCACGCAATTTACTTGCAAAATTTATTGAATTTCTCGTTAAATCGGGGACGAAGCTGAGCAAGGTCGATCCGTCGCGTTAGATCAGCAAAATGGTGGTTTCCACAGAATCAATCCGTCGCGCTCCATTAGCGATGAAATGGGACAAGTTCGCGATTTATTTTTAAAAGTGTAAAATGGAACGCTCCGATACGATCTCACCAAGTTTATAGAAAGTATTTGTGCTACCAAGAACGGAAGTCTCTGAAAACGCAAGCACACCCCAACAACTATAAAACTTCTTAGAAAAAAAAACAAGACCAACAAGTTTATTAAGTTTTTCGATTCTTACCCCTCACCGGTTCATACTTATCTAACTTAAATACTACTTTATTTATAAAACAAAACACAGTGCCTTTAATTAATGACATTTTACCATCGTAAGATAGAACTCGAGTATATAACACTCGTCTTGTCTATAATAAAATTTATGACCTTCACTAAAAATATCATTAAATATCTTTTTCGTTAAACGTGATTGAAGTGTTGGAAGTACGTCAAAATTGAATCAAGTAAACACCTAAACCATTCCACTCATTTATAATTGAGCAGCATGAAATGCACCAGACCTTCACTGTAGGGAGAGATCGGTGCCAAACAGTGGATCATAGAAAGCGTTGCATCCAAACGTCTATTTGATATTAAACTGAAAAGAAAAAATTAACTATCCTTACCTCCTCATCTTCAGCAATAAATTGGACTGCTGCCTGCTGTTTCGCTTGTGTCTGTTCTGTGGCACTTAGTTTCACCGGCCTTGCATCTCCTTGGTCCAGTACTGAAACAATAAAAACGAAAACTATTCAATAACCATCTAATTTTAAATCGTGCAATTGCGATTAATTGTTATAATAGAGGAAGACAGTTGGGTCAATTGTTTTCACGATTGATTTGATTTGGTCGGAAATGAACAATTTCGAAATAACATAATAATACTTTTTTGGTCAATTCAATTCAATTACTAGCAGTTTCGCTGTTCTATTGAAAGGATTAAATTCAATTTTGCGAGGTTCACGACTGAAGAATTGCAGATGATTAAAACTGATGATGAAGATGTGCAGATGATTAAAACTTTTATCTATTTAAATTGAAAAAACAAACGAGAATGTCTTCCCCGTGATCGTAAATGACTCCTAAGACTAAGATTCTCTCCTCGTAAGTCAGTCAGTCGACATCGCAAGAACTGCTTCACGCTAGAAATGGTGTCTCCTTGATCAAATTTAGCTACTTTTGGAGACAATTACGTAAATTTGTTCATAATCCCCGTAATATTTAAAAATCAGTTTATTAGATAACTAAATTTTAAAACACATGAATAACTATTTTTTCATTCGTAACGTGCCAATGTCAAATGAATCAGTTTGGTACTTAAACACAGGAAATATATATAGTTATGAGTAAGTATTTCACATAAAATGAAGAACAAAGAGGTGAATAATATATTACTACCTAAAATATAAAAGGAAATTAAAGCGTGAGTAAATACAAGATAAGCCTGAAATAATTTATATTTGTGTGACAGTTAATGAAAAAAAAAATAAGATAACGCTGCGTTGTCCATGGGAATACGCTGTATTATTATTATGCTCGTATGCTTAAATAATAGAAGCATACGAGCATGCAATCCACCTGGTGGTAAGTGGCCACTGCCGCCCATGGACACATGTAAGTAACTTCATATAGAATAGGGCTTGTATCTAAAGTCGATCACAGATGCGTTGCTACTTCCGTGGACTGATATATAAGTCTCATATAACTCATATATAAGTGAGCCGGCAATCTCATCCTTCCAACGGAACGCAAGAACTGCTTCACGCTAAAAATACCTAGGTGTAGCGGTGGTACCTTCCCGTTCTAACTACACTGGTTCTAGCACCTGGAGAATTCACATGCTTATACGTTTCAAATAATAACACATAAATTTATTCATTTAAAATATATGCGTTATAATGTGATTCACATTAGAAATGTGATAAAGATACATTGAAAATAATTTTGTAATATCAAAAATAAAATAAATTACATTTTTTTGAAAATTTAGTTTACAAAAATAAATAATTCAAATTTACATAACTTAATTATTTTTCGATACTAGCCTAAATTCGAAGGTCGGAGCCATGTATTAAAACAAAAAAATATGCATTACTTATGTGTAAGATTTTAATAAACCACAGTTTCTCTCTATCAATCATTATACTATAAAAGTATTTGTAAGTATTAAAAGTATGATAAGATATTTTCATCTCTATATTATGAGAAATAGAAAAAGCCGCATAAGCGGCTTAACAACACAGAATCAGGATGCATAGACGGATACATAGGATTAAACCCATTGCAAAGAATGCATAGATAATTATCAGGTATAACATTTATTAGGAATTATTAACACTTGCGTTGTGTGGTTTGATACGAACGGGCGCGTAACCACACGCTTGTCATTGAACACTACTCGCTGAGGTGAACACGTTGCCCAAGGATGCTACGTCGTTTTTTATCAAACAATTATCATTGTTAAAAATATTGAAACAAAAATCCCGACTGATAATAAAAATGATGGTTTTGTTTTTATTAAGATATGCCTATTTAAAATTAATTTAAAATATTATTACATAAATGTTTTGGAATGTTTTATTTACCAGCTTTCTTTCAGCTTTTATACCCTTTTATACCATTATAGTAAAAATGTCCCCCTCCTCCTTTTTTTCTTGATGGAAAGAAATGGAAATACATACATGAAAATGCTCGCAAAACTTTATCCTCCTCCTGACTCAGTTGTGTAAAAACATCGATATTTTATGCATATCGGTATGATATAATCGATATATCGATGTATTTCCGAAGTTTTCAAATTATTAATTTAAATTTACTCGGTACCATTTTAATGAACGCAAGGAAATCGGTTAAAAAGGTTTATTTTCATTAACCTAGATCTTCAAGACCAAGAAACATTTTGAAATATTGTATTTTTGAACTAACAAAAGCCGTTCAGGTATATTATGCAGAAAATAGTGAAATTAAATATATTATTACAAAAAAATACAAGCAGAAAACTGAGAATTATGGTAGGTATATATTTATTATGGTAGGTTTCTTCTGTAAGGTTTGTTTGTCACCGCCGGA
>MOOZ01001398.1:353545-364627 GCA_002930495.1 Cecropterus lyciades | reverse complement strand
GTGTAGTTGCTGTTGGCCCTACTGGCCTTTACAGCTTAACCGGGTTTTGTGGCGAGCCTTAAGCTCAAGCCGGGACAAGAAGACTTGGCTAGAAGAAAACGAGTCTCGGTCGGTGCTCGCTTTTATAGACCCGCACAGGTGCCCGGTTTGGGGGTAGGTAGGCTCGGTAACAATATAGATATTATGATATTACAAATGTAATATCATAATATCAATAGATAAATTTCCAAAAGTATAGCATACCTAATTACAATTACGCGATTCCTAACGAGTGCACAAAGAAATGTCCACAAGTATTCGTTCGTACCCAGACCAAAATTAATGCGCCAGTCCGTCTTTAAACTGGTGCCAAGAATCACCAACTCCAGTGCCGTGTTTACAATGGCAACCTAAAATCGGAGCGGGTCATAGTCATTTTATTTTCGACATCAGCGCGGAAAGTGATTAAGTTTACACAAGATTTCGGAAAATTTCATTCCAATTTCAATAAGAAATCTTTGTTTTCCACACACAATGTCAAAATAATTTACGGTCCTGTGATAACGGACCACATAGTGATATGATAAAGGCGATTGCAACGCAGATTAGTATGATAAAAAGTTGCGTCGACTACACGCGTCCAATGATACGACTAAAACAATTAAGGATATCGTGCTGTGTTCATACATGATAATGCTCGTGTTTATTTTAAGTGTTACCGGATTACTCACGTTTGGTAAGCTATATTACGGATAATCTAAAAAATTGCTTAAATAATATTAGCATAGAACCAGATAATGCCAAACGGCGTAGGTAAGTATTGTTTCAAAGTAGTTTAACATCAGTGACTAAACAAAAACTGTGTGACATCACGACATATTTTAACCACAAACAAAGGAACTAAATAGGCTCGTAATACAAGACATACTTTTTATCATCAGTCATTTTTATGCATGCTAATTCATAGTTATTCATATCATAAGTATATCACTTCATAATTCGTTGCTGCAAGGTAGAACATAGGTTTTCAAATTAATTTTGCCTACAGCCTACTTTTAAATTATAGTATTTATTGAGGAGCTTTAGCGTTATTTCATCCATCCTTCAGCGTTTCGAGGTCCATAGCTGGACATAGGACTCCCCTAAATGACGCCACTACTGTGCCCTCTGTCTCTCCAATGGGTTCCCGCCGTCTTCTTCAGGTCATCGGTCCACCTGGTCGGGGGGTGACCTGTGCTCCTGCCTTCCCTAAATGTGGTCACCACCTGAGGACCTTTCTTCCCCGTCGGTTGTCGGTCCTCTAGTAAGCGATGTGGCCAGCCCGCTGCCACTTCAGCGTTTTTTACAGTTTAGAAATTGGTTGGTAATTAACCTGAAATAGGTCAGCAGAAAAAGGAGGCGAGGCTTCTAGACCAAGCAAAGCTGAAAATGTAATATTATAAGTTAAACCGCGTCTACGCCCCCTTATTTTCCCCAAGGCAATTAACCTCCCTCTATAGGCCTCCAACACCGACAAGGTGGTGTTATCGCACACTGAGAAACACTACTAGCATCGACGAGCCGATTCTGAAGCACTAATATGACATACCGCGGATATCGAAATGGTTTAATAGATATAAAAAATAATTAATTATAAGGAGTCTATTTGCTAATCCTCCATGGTTTAACAGTTTGTCGGTTCGAATGAGGTCCGGTCCCCGCCCGCGCCTCACTACACAATAGACTCCCGACTCATCTTATATCGCAACAACTTTATAAATATTTATTCAATCCACTGTTGACAATCGTATTTACATTATTATGTCGCCATTACACCGCGTGGGCTGAATATTTTTGGTTGAGCATCACTCGATTTGAATCTGTGTCACTAGAACTTCAGATAAGCAAAGGCAAGTATGAAACATTTCTAAACGGTAAAATAACATTGCAGATACATATATCATATATTTATCTTAATCTTAATCTTAATCAACAATCTAAATGTGCAGTTCTAGAATGCTTATCTTGCTTTGTTTGCTTAATAATTTATTGTCTGTTACTCTAGGACCTTCCGGAATAACAGGTTGAATTAAACCGCAATCAAGGCTTTATATAGTTATACGGAGAAATAAAATTTACTACGAGATTTTTTAGATATTTGATTCCCAGGACTAGGTCTTATCTTATCTCAAGTTGCATGTGACAATGATCCTTCAACTAGTTGGGCATATTATATTTGAAAGCAAAACCTTCTTAGTAGTGGAATAGCAGTGAGCTGCATCCGCAGCTGATCATCAAAGAACCTTTTTGTTCACGTGAGCGACCTTCAAAAGGAACGACGCCGGGTTATCTGGGATTTTTGCCGAACTAAAACCCCCGCGGTGGCCATCCTCAGCGCTACAAAGAGGACTCCAGGATCTCCAAAGGAACGCAAACGGAGTCCTCTGAGCGCGTTGCCCCATCGGGCTCCACCCTGGTGAGCGGCTGAGCCCACCGTATCATCAAGTTTTTACGACGGTATGCGAGCACACATATCATCGTCCCTCTCTGAATCGCCTGGCTGGATGGTTCGAGCTCCCAATCTTACCGCCTGCAACCCCGGAAGCCCCTTTTACTCGCCTCATACGACAGGCAAGGGATACCCTATTCTGATCTCGGAACGACAGGGAAAAAAGTACCTATCAACCTTCCTACCTATAGAATGCCCACCATTCTTTGATTTCCATTTTCGAAGGTAGATGCGATATTTGCTCTCCTTATAATTTACTTGCAAGATAAAAACAGTTGATTTTGCGCGTTTAATGCGTATTAACTTCACGGAAATTTTGTTCCTTTTTACACAAATTGATTACCAAAGTAAGTAAGTTTATCAGTGACTAATTTTTACCCACCCGTCATCATTTAAATATAAACGGCTAGACATAACGCTGTTTTTATTTATTTATTTTCGATATTTTAAGAAATTAACCGCATCGTACCGCATGTTACATTTTAAATTGTATCGTATGAATTCTGCAATAATATTAGTCTAAAATCAAGTGTAAGTAGGTACCCGTTATTTATAATATATTCTCGTTATTTTTGTAACATCAGTGTATCGGTAACTAGTGTAGATCAAATTATTCATCTTCCGTTAAGTTATTCGTTATGTAGTCTTATATTACGCAATAGAACCAGTTAGTATCACAATAAGCAGTTAATTTCCTTATTAAGCTCCACGCCTGTGGTTAAATAGAAGCGAGATGCACTCGGCTAGGCGTGCACAATTATGTCAGCCGCCCATCAGGCACTTTCTCGGGCGCCACACGTCTCGCCATGCCACACCTTCACCGCTGATATCCTAAACCAAAGAAGTAAACCACAAACTTTCATCTAAACTTGATTAATTGTTATCTAAATAAATCTTTACTTTGGAGCTCAAAGGATCAAAAAACCGTTTGAGTAGCTAAGCATTTTTTTAAAGTTATTTGTTAATTGTTTAATGTTTTAAGATTGTAATCCTGAAATATATTGTAGGTTATAATAAATTAGTCCTACCTCAATATGTTATCAGCGTACCCGATTTCCTTTGCCATTATTTAATTATAAGTTAGAAGTAGCCAATGAGCATGCTGTCCACCTGATGGTTAGTGGTTACTGCCGCCCATGGACAGATGTAAGAAACTACATATACAAAAGGAATCAAGGACTATGATTGTCGCCGCATATGAAAGTAAACAGCTACACCCTTCCAACGAAACGAAAGAACTGCTTCACGCCAGAAGTAGGCGTAACGGTGGTACCTCCCCGGTCGAAATATCGTTCACCACTTTGAATTTAAGGTTTGATCTTCGGGACGGAGACATCCAAACTATGTTTTTTTATGTTTATTATTTGCATATAGGTAGATATCTACCACGTTAATTATAAAGAATCCCAAACCTTCATTTATTCATAATTGTATCCAATAACGCAAAATCGTTGAGATACCTTAGCGAAATTAAATAATCTCGCATACCGACGCATCGACATCGGATTCACTTCGATAATTACGTAGCGTACGTAGAACGGATCGGAACGTCGGATGATGGCCGGTAAAACGGCGCGAAACGCGAGAAAATGACGAATGATTGCCGCCGTTAAAACAAACTGAAGCCTGTGCTTATACTGCGCCGGCAATCGTTAACTACAAGGCGAGCGATCGTCGGTTATGGGTCGAGAAAAACTGCTACGTAATGCCCGAGATCTCAACTCGGATGTACGAGTAACGGTGTCAAAACGTATCTTCATCATTGAAGTATCATCTCGTATACAGGACAGAGTTCGATAATTGGCAGATCGCGGCAGACCGTTTATTTTTCTGCCTATTTTCATCCAGTTTATATTGACGATATAAGCCGACACGTATATTTTTTATTTTATCTTCCATGCCAGATAACCAAGGATCAGATTACGATGTCATTATACTTCTTAAAATGAACTACCAACCCCTTATATAGAATATTTAATACCTGCTTAGATATAGACAGCCATGCTATAAGTAGTGTCCGACCGACACTGGTTTTTACGACTGAAACCGAAATCGAAATTCGGCAACGATCTCAGTTTCGGCCGAAACCGAAACCGAAATCGAAACTTCCTTACAATGATTATGTTATGAGGTTTTTTTTTATAACAAAAAATAGTAACTGATATTTCTATACCACAAAAAACCAAAAAATAATTGTGGGCTGAATATTTTTGGTTGAGCATCACTCGATATGAATCTGTGTCACTAGGACTTCAGATAAGCAAAGGCAAGTATGAAACATAGCCAAACGGTAAAATAACATTGCAGATACATCCATATATCATATATTTACATACATACATATATCGTACATATATACATACATATATCGAAACTTCCTTACAAGGATCATGTTATGAGGTTTTTTTAACAAAAAATAGTAACTGATATTTCTATACCACAAAAAAGCAAAAATTAATTCAAATATATGTTGGTTTCTTACATACACAGTACATAGTATATAGTCCCGAAGTCGGCGCTCAACATATTTCGTTAGATCACGACGACGAATCTATGTCCTACGAGTATATGAGTCTGTTTAAATTTTTGGTCAAACATTTTCACGCTTTTTAGTAATGATACACTTATTTTTGTATTCATATAACATCACTAATTTGCTTCGTAAGTATAACTTTAGATGTAAGCATAAACTGAAACATAAATACAAAGGTAAATTCAACTTCCAACATAAATATAAATCCTTGGGCCTAAGCCATAACTAACAAAACTTTTATAAATTGTATAGAGGTGAATAAAGGTTAGGTCTCTATTTATATGAACTGGGTATACCGGGTATACAGGGCGCTACCTCACCTTGCTCGCTTAGTTTTACGTTTTCATTTATGTTTCAACATAAGCCAACCCATCCTATATAAATCACTACAGTACGATCTAATTCTAAGCCATAACAGGGCCAGTATTCCTGCACCAGCTGAAGAGTTGAAGGTCTAATTTGACTTCTCATGTCTCTGCTGAGGAATCTATATATTTATACAAATAAATAAAATTGAAGAGTCTGTTATAATATCAAAATAACAAATTTTTACCAAATGCAAAAATATATGTGATACTGATAACAGAAAATCAATTATTAAAATTTTGTCTGTCAGTTTGTCTGTCTGTTTTGAGTAATCTCTGAAACCGCTGGACCGATTTTGACGGGACTTTTACTATTGGATAGCTGATATTATAAGGAGTAGCTTAGGCTATTTTTATTTAAAAAAATAGAGTTCTTCATAAAAAAGTTAAAACCCTCTAAATTACCCCTGTTTTATACAACATCATTCATAACTTAGCTTCAGCCTACTCGATTCCCGTGAAACTTGGAGTGGACCTTTAGTATTTAGAATAAAATGATATGAAAAAAGTAGACCTTCAACTTCTCAATCTTCAGAATGCATGGGCACCTACTGCCTGCCTAAGCCGTAAAAATAACCTATTTTCTGTTTAAATATTCGTAATAAAGTTCCTAAACAAAAATATATGGTGAAAGAGTTGGCCTTCAATTCCTTAACCCTGATAATGCAAGGGTCCCTCCTGCCTAAACCATAGAAGTAAGCGATTTGGTGCTTTCGTTAATATAAATACGTAAATGTAATTCAAATATTTATTTGTAATGTAATAAGTTCGCTTTTTACTATTTTTTATGTAATATATTGTTTCATTAATTTACAATCAACATATTTTGTAATTAGTCTATTCCGTACGAGTTACCTGCATAAAACTGACATAACAAATAACATGTTCACTTTTTGTAACTAAAACATAAATTTTAAACATTTTTTCTAGGTATAAGATATCAAGTATTAAGTAAGTGTCAAAGGGGATTGTGGAACTAAATTGTGTCTTATAAAGAAGTACAGCTGTTTAGGATTTTACAATTTAACGAAAGATATATTTTACTCGGTTGTTATTGAACGTCCTAATGTCAGCTGCTACCGGTTCTGTTCAAAAATAATGTATTCGTAAGCACCAAATGCCTAACTTCTATGGTTTTAGCTATCAGTACGACTACATCATCAGGATAGAGGAATAGAAGGTCACCTTTGTATTATATCATTTCATTCTAGATAGATGATAGATAGATATCACCGTTTACGTTTACTTATATTGTTTTCTCATGGATACCATTGTCAGAACTGAACCAAATATAAATGTGACCACACGGGAAGCACCAGCTTTCAAATGAAAAAAGAATTGTCAAAATCGGTTCACCCAGTCGAAAATGCCGAAGTATTAAACATAAAAAAATACAGTCGAATTGAGAACCTCCTCCTTTTTTGAAGTACTATACTACCCTACTACCTGTACTACCCTACCCCTACACCCACTAATGTTATATAGCCTATAGCTTTCCTCAGTAAATGGACTATTCAACACCAAAATAATCTTTCAATTAGAACTAGTAGTACCTGAGATTAGCATGTTCAATCAAAAAAACTCTTCAGCTTCATAATATTAATAAGTAATATAAGTAACTAGCTGCGCCCCGCGGATTCACCCGCGTAAGTTTCGACGATGATATATAGCCTATAGCCTTCCTCGATAAATGGGCTATCTAACACAAAAATAATTTTTCAAATTGGACCAGTAGTTCCTGAGATTAGCGCGTTCAAACAAACAAACAAACTCTTCAGCTTTATGATATTAGTATAGATAAGTAAAGATACGATTACTATTTTAGTTGAATAACGCGACGAACATGACCGATCACAGCGCGAGAACTCCCGAACACAGTTTGGGTCGTAGTTTCAGCAGGTTTTCCGCCGAAACCGAAACTAAACCGAAGCCCGTTTTTTTGGCGAAACTCAACCGAAACCGAATGTTCGGTCAGACACTAGCTATAATTTACTCCTCATTGTTAATGTGTTTTACTAGGTTTCCAACCCTGACTCAGGAGGTTGTAATTAAAACCAACAATAATTAAAAATCGCAAACTTTATGTATACTGACCTACTTGCCTATGAAGTAATAATGTTATAACAAAAGCAATAAACAAAGAAAAATCATTTATAATTATATTGTTTTAACATCCCTAAATCTTAACAAAACATTAATTTCAGTGTCAGCAGAAAGCTGCTTCCGTCAAAGTTGTCTAAACTGCCACCCTCAAGAGACAGTTTGGCCAGGCACATCAGTAACATGCCATCCTTCCAACTGGGTGACAGCTCAATGGCTACACAACTTAGGACATCCTCCGCCGACGACAGACTCCAGAGTTCCTATAGAATACCGATGTTTAAAGATGGTTGCCACCCCAGATGACAAGTCTTGTAAGTCTATTTCATATAGTATTTTTCTTATTCCGACAATAATAATCATTATTATTACATTCGATATGATGCTTATGCAACGTGAAGTTAAAATGTCGTTGAAACTTATAATCCGGCTGGTAGGACTAATACTATGTTTTCTTTTTATGAAAATCTAGACTCTATATTTAACCATAAATGAAATTCAACTCCTAAGTCTGTTATGCTACAAATGAAAACTAAGTGGAATTTCTCGTATATGTTTTCTTTATTAAGTCTTTAATTCCAGTACACAGGATTTAAAACTGTTATTATGAAGGAGAAATTATGACATTTGTAACTCAGTATCCTACTGCGATGTTCTACGTACATTTTGTATCTATATACAAAAATGGTATGAAACTCGCGAATGACCATTTTCACTTCATAATTATACGGTTAAGTCAAGGTTTCCCAAAGTGTGCGACCGAGGCGCCCTGGTGCGCCATAGACAGTAAATAGGGACGCCATGAGTCACATTAATTTGACTGAGAAGTTATTCTAATTATTGAAAATTTGTTTTTCTTAATTTATGTTCTTTTCCGTTTCATTTCTAAATTGTCATAAATATAGCAAGAACCGACCTTCGTATTGAGGTTATTTTAATTTTTGTGCCTATCTGATTTAACTGTATTGTAGTTACCTATTTGCTGGGGTACGGCGCCGTGACAAAATACTAAAGTTGTAAGTGCGCCGGCGGCTGTAAAAGATTGGGTAGACCTGAGTTAAATGTTAATGATTTCAAGATTTCACACTAGTAGTAAGTGCAAAAAATATTTATATTCAAATAGATTACTAATTATTTATTTGTATATTTTTATTTATGTTTTTCAGTTGGAAACACAGTGGACGTAATTCGAGGTTGTATTCCTCGAGTCCAAGTGGATTCAGTGTGCCGAGGCCTAGAGGCCGTAGAGAGGGCACGAGGTCACAGCGATGCAAGATGTTTTATTTGCAACGGAAACGATTGCAACTTTGCTGTACGCATCACACCACTGTACACCCCTATTTTATCTGTGATACTATATTTCATCCTCAAGTGAAATCAGTGAAAAATTGTCGGTTCATTAAAATGGGAACAATAACAATAAAATAAAACTTCTTGTAAATAATAAAATTTATTTTTAATTAGTGCGATATTGGTTTCAGTTGTCTGTCAAAATGCAATATTCAATTCAACATTATTCGAAGACAATACGTCTGGGATATATATATTTTGTAATTATTTCTTAATTATTACAATACGGCAACAATACAGGGCGGAAAACATAAAATATGCTATACAATTGAAAACGGTAAACTTCAGCAGTCGTATTATAAATACTAAACACTGCAGTCGAAGTACACCTGCAATTTTAGTAATTTAAACAACTGTTAACTTTAAAATATTCAGTATGTGAATATTATTATTATACACTAGCTGTGCACCGCTGTTTCACCCGCTACTAAATAAGAAAAAAATAACGTACCGTGATGTTATATAGCCTACAGCCTTCCTCAATAAATGGACTATTCAACACATTTTTTTTTTAATTCAACCCAGTAGTTCCTGAGATTAGCGCGTTCAATCAAACAAACTCTTCTGTTTTAGTCCAGATATTTAATTACTAAAATCGTCAGAAAACTCTTTTCCAATTATTTTGATCTTTATATATCTTCACCTTTTATATCATATAATCGATTGGTAAAATTTAACGTGTCCACGCCGTATATTATTTGTACATATTTCGAAAATATCTTAAACCAGACCAAAAATATTACAATAAACACAACCTTTACAATACTATATTAAAGAGATACACAATCTAAGATTGAGTTTTATAAAAATAATAATAACTGATATAGTCAGAACTACTAAAGTTTTGTACTTATTATAATGGAATTACGAAATTTTATTACGATTATAATTAAAAAATAAGCATTTTCATAAATAAATAAACACATATAATTTAAAAACGTATTGTTCGAATAAAATATGCTAGGACATTATTCATGGATTGTTAGAATCATTATAATTATTTTTATTTTAAGTATTTTTATGCAAAAAATAATAGACTATAAGAGTGACCATGAATAGATATAGATATACAATTATTTAAAAAATAGAATTATCTATCTTCTTATTGAGAGAAAAACAAAAAAATTAAAATAAAAAATGGAAATATCTGAGATTCTTATTTGAGATACACGGAGTATATTCAATGAAAAATAATAATGACAGATGTAAATTCGGGTGTTAACATTAATTACGACTGTATATATTACTAAACTGGTTCTACATAAATCGATTTACTGCTGACAAAGTCAGATGAAAACGTTAAATATTAAATGCATTTATTACTTTTAACACTTTAATATTATTTAATGTAATATATTTAACAAAAGAAATTTTAACGTATTAACATGGTTAATATCGTGACCATGTTAATACGTATGCAAAGATAAGAGTAAACCAATACTTTATTAATATAAAGTTACTAAAATCAAGTCGATAAAGAGCCGTAGCGACATTTCCAAACGCATGGGACGGAAACTGAGTTTGAGGGAAAGTCCTCATAAATTAATAAATGATTTAAGTAAATTGAGATTTTGCCGCCTCCAAAAAGTGCCACCGAGAAGGGCCACCCTTATGTCTCTATCAGGGATGTTGCGAATATTCGCATCCGCATCCGCAAATGCGCAGCTTCCGCATAGATTTTGACAACTGCATCCGCATCCGCAATAATCAATGCGGATGTTCATGCGGATGCGGATGTAATAGAAATTGCGACAAAACAGAAATTCTGCGGGATCGCACGTGACAATAACCAATGGGGGCGAAAAAAATTGTGACAAGATACCACGCGTTTGTTGTGGTGCGTCATTTGTTTCTTGTAAATAAATTAGAGATGTTGCGAATATTCGCATCCGCATCCGCAAATGCGGAGCTTTCGCATGGATTTCCGCATGAACATCTGCATCCACAACCGCATCAGCGGATGTGAGTATTCAAAAATCCGCATCCGCATTCACATCTGTGTATGTGAAAAAATCTGGTCTCTATAATAATATGGCCTCAAATTGCCATAGACAAATCAAATTTAAGCAGGGTTAGGATTAGCTAACTTTCCAACTTAGTAAGCAATCGACATTAGAATTATAATAAGAATTTTGCTCTTTGTTGGAAATTAATAATCACTTTTTTACATACAACTTAAGTAAATATTTGACCTTAATAAATAAAAAAAACTGATATTAACAATATACCTTAAATATAATTTCATGATATGATATTTCGTAATATAA
>MOOZ01001398.1:333502-353199 GCA_002930495.1 Cecropterus lyciades | reverse complement strand
GCATCCGCAAATGCGGAGCTTCCGCATGGATTTCCGCATGAACATCTGCATCCACAACCGCATCCGCGGATGTGAGTATTCAAAAATCCGCATCCGCATTCACATCTGTGTATGTGAAAAAATCGGCATCCGCAACATCCCTGGTCTCTATAATAATATGGCCTCAAATTGCCATAGACAAATCAAATTTAAGCAGGGTTAGGATTAGCTAATTTTCCAACTTAGTAAGCAATCGACATTAGAATTATAATAAGAGTTTTGCTCTTTGTTGGAAATTAATAATCACTTTTTTACATACAACTTAAGTAAATATTTGACCTTAATAAATAAAAAAACTGATATTAACAATATACCTTAAATATAATTTCATGATATTATATTTCGTAATATAAAAAAATAAAACGCTTTAAACGCTTTCTATACTCATAGCCCCTCCGTAGGATTTTCTCCTGCGTCGAGGGTACCGTGGACACACAAAGACGAATACACAAACACCCAGACCCAGAACAGGAATCTAAACTCATCATTCAGATGTCTTTCTGGCCGGGAATTGAACCCGATACCCACTGCGTGTCAGTATGGTGACCGCTCCACCACGTGGGTCGTCAATAAAATGGCAACAAACTATTAAAATATTTGTACTACATAATGCAATAATACTATAAATGAGTAAATAATGTCAATTCCTTTAACTTACGATTAAAAATATCGAAATAGGTATTAGGTATATTATTTTAGCAACTCGGATATACAAATATATTCTTAAAGCTACGGTTAATGCCTATCTAATAAAGTTACTATAATATTATGAGTGGTGATTATAGATCTGTGTACAGATATGTTTTAATTGATATTTATATTGTATTATACTAATTAATGTAAAATAACAATAGGACATATTTTTGTGCACGAGACATTGTCAAATAAATTACAAAAAGTTATTTAATAATCAGAATTGAAATAATGAATGAGTTATAATAAAAAAATGGAATGAGGTTTACCTAAAAATGACAAAATACGTCAATTTCTCTATTTGAATCACAGACCTATAATAATTTTAAAACTAATTGTATCACGGGGATTCTAATCTTAATTACGTACAAAATTAAAAATAAACATCAAAAAATGTAAAATAAGTAAATCTCTAGTAAAAAATTAGTCCATAAAAGGGGAAGATGAATATTAGTAAATCCTTAATGAGATTATGAATTATAAACATTTCATGAAGGATTACTTTGTTATAAAAATGTTTTTAAATAGCAACGAGAAATACTACATCAACATTTTTTTTTTAATCCAAACAAAAAAGTAAAGACAGAAAGGCGCTTCCAAAGCCACCGAATAGCTACCGTAATAATTATTAAAACTGACCATTTGAGTGACCTGTTATTAATTTCGCTAAAACCTTATTTTTTATTACTGGGCACTACGCTGTGGTCAGATATGGGGGAGCATATTCAAGAACGCTAGTTCAATGATCCTATTCAACTATTTAGATACTCGCGAAAAATACGCAGAGTTACTCGCCGAAGAATGACGAACATGTTAACGCCGCATAATAAAGAATACAGATGCATAATCTTCTACTCCTCGCGGTAATCGGACGAGCATCGTAGCATGTGTCGAATAGTACACCCTAGTAGGTTAACGAATATCTAAATGTTACATGCTGGAAAATACCGTTCAGTGACTAAGACCGCGCTCGACTTTTTTTGGCATCACGTTGTATACAAGCCAAGCCAAAGAAACCAAACTACCGTCATATATTTACCTTTTAATATGCAAATGAGCATACTGTCCCCCGTCTGGTAAATGGCCACTGATACATGATAAGATAAAAAAAGTCAGATACGATTAGAATTCTACTCGGGGCGACCACAGACGCATTGCTACCCCTGAATATGTCCTTCACACAACCTTTTCTGTCTTTACTTTTTATGGTCCTTATCTTATAACTGCTCTCATATCACAAATTAATGCCAAGGCACGCGCTCAAAATGCCAAATCTGCTCGTCACTATTTATACATCTTTTGGCCGTTAACGGATCTCCTACGCCATATTTACCGTTACTGACAAGTATTGTTAAGCACTGCCCCCCGACGGTCTTCAGTCTTGGTCCTTTTTGTTCCCAAATTTGTTTCTTGCTGTCGCTACAACCCTTCCATAAAGCTCGGCCGTTACCTTGTTCTAAGCATAACCCTTCGTCAGCCATAATTTTACCTTCTGGTGTATAAACGACCAGCCGTTCAAGGTCGTCGTCACTACCACAGCTGACACCCGCAGCGGGTCCTCCTAGCAATTGGCCGGGTATACCAGTGGCCCCTATACAGCAACCCTTCTCACTCTTAATCCTACCGAACCACCTCTGACTCGTCGGAAAGAAATGCTGCGGCCACACATTATCCAAGTACCAACTGAAACTCTTGCAATGCAAATTTTTCCGTATCTCCAACCTGTTGAAGATGCTTTGTTTGTCGCGAATTGCTGCAACCGCTGGGTTGAATTTAAAGAAGAACTCAGCCCACTCATCCATCCAGACGGATGCCGCCCGAGCCAGGTTGGCATTCAACACGTTCATAACCCCTCCAGGATATTTGTATGGACTGTGCCGCCTGAAGATATGCCCCACCCTCGAACACGGGGTGATCTCCACTCTAGCACCACATTGCCAAGCCCTCCAGGATAGTTCAAGATTTTCCGCTCCCCATATTAACATTCCCTCATCATAGCCACCCAATCGCCAAAACAAGCTTCTTCTCACCGCAAATAGCCCACCCGCCATAGCAGGGGTTGGATAAGGTTTGGAAGGATTATTGGATTTCTTAATCATTACCTCAGTACTTGGCATGAGCCATCGGAAGTGCAGTCGCCAAGTGAAGGCCCCCCAGTGTGCCTCGATGCTTTTAGTGTAAGCCATAGTTTCCTCTGATATCAAATCAATATGAGGACATACAAATACGTCATCATTGCCCGCTCTCTCCAACAATGGCTCCATCCATCCTTGAGTTACCTGAAAACAATTGTTCATGTAAGTATTGAAACAGTATAAAACTTTGACATTTTATATAACTACTAAAAATTTGAGTCAGTTTACTTCACAAGTACAAATGTGAACAATTTGACAAATGTGATAATAAAAACTGCGTTTTACATTCAAAGTGTATTCATTAACACTATCTGCAAAATCAACGGAACATGACATCCTGCATAATTCTATATTGTTTCGATTCACATTATAATGATCAATTCCATAAATACTACTATGCTATACACATGTACAAACATAAGTAAATGAAGATATTCCGGACTATGCAAATTAATTCAAGTTTTATATTTAATAAAATGTCATAAATTCATGAAATACATTTGTAAATAAGAAGCCAAATGGGTAGACTAGCCAAATGGGTAGACTAGCCAAACAGCTGATTTAAATATGAGGTGTCTATTGTAGTCCTCGACAGTTGCAACGTATCTATAAATAATCATACTATCACATAGCCAGCTTTAAGTTACATATATCCATGGGCAGTAATGACCACTTACCATCTTTTGGATCGTGCTCGTTCCCTACTTCAATGTTACAAAAAACTACCGGTAAATATAAACGCCGGGCATAAAAAACAATCATTTCCTCAAATATACTGACCTCACAGTGAGCATCCAGAAACACCAGTACATCTCCAGTAGCACTCCTGGCACCCATTAAACGTGCTCCCACCAGCCCAGTCCTCTCCTTACTCCGCAATATACTCGCTTTGTCAAGTTTGGCTACTGCATCGTCTAGTTCCTTTCCTAAGTACTTCCTGTCACTGGCATCATCCACCAATATAATCTGAAATTATGTAACATACCTTGATTTAATAATATGTCTTGTGATAGCCTCCAATAACAATTTTCTTCCCGTGAGCATTAATGGAAGTCATTTCATTACACATTCACTAAGTTACGAGTTAATTTTAAAACTGGGACTTTGAATAGCAACAACAGCAGACCTCAGAGGTATTAACTGTTGCATCTGTGACAAAACACAGATAAAAATGTTGCTAAGATTTAAGTAAACCATAGCTTTTTCCGTCTTAATCTGTGCTTTATTTGATATCTTTCATGGGTCAACTGTGGAGGCATCACCGCCACAACTATTTCAAATTTATCTAAGGCGTTCCATTAGTTGTCGGGGTTAGCATTGCATTTGTGGCTACCTAAGCTGACATTATCTAGGTTTGGTTACTGATCTCTATGGGCAATAGTGACCATCATCAATCAGATGTACTGCGTGATAATTTGCTTAAACTTAAATTAACATAAAAGTACGAACCTCTCGCAGCAACTTATCTGGAGTTCTTAAAATAACAGACATCACAGTCCTCATCAGGGTAGACCACGCCTCATTGTGGAACACTATAACTACACTAGCCGTTGGCAAGCTATCCAAATCGTACTGCACATTTCTGCAACTGAAAATAAAACATAAAAACAAATAGTACATAACAAGAAATAGTGATGACATATTTTTAGTGGTCATAAAATTTATATGTCAGTAATATATACAAACACATATTGAAAAGAGTCTGGAAAATTGTTCAAATTTTCATACGAAACACGAAATTAAATAGATAATAACTATATGTTATAATGTCTACTGTAATTTTCAAGTTATTAATATTTATTTTTTGCCATAACCTACCCTAATAAGGAGGTTTTGTATGAGTCAACATAGCATATTGTATATTGGTGATTACAGTAAATGTGTACTCTAACAAAACACTAATATTTATCTTCTAATTTTATTTATACCTTAGACATCACCTATAAATTTGGGACACTGACTTTAATCTGAATAAAGTATTTTGTCTTTCTTTCTCATCTCTTGTGTGACATTTCTTGTGTTCCTGACCTTGCCCATTGATGTTTAACTGTCCATTCTCAGTACATTAACAGGTTACGGTCAATGACAAACTGTCATTGCATCATATAACAATGAAATGCTAAGCACTCTGCATTTCGAAACAAGTGATGTCATTACCGACAAGGTCTTAAAATTATTTTGTAAGTGTAATTAACATAATTGTGCATCGAACCATCTAATTTTATTCCAAGGATGATAAATAACAACTTAGTTATACCTGTCACTTCTCATATCAGGGAGACTCCTGTTGATAGATATTTTATCGCCTACAACAATATTGTATGAATGTAAGGAATATAATTCTTTTGCAGTAATTATCTCACGCTGAGCCATTTGTACTGGTCTGCCACCTTCTCCGGCACCCTCCACAGGGTTATAGTTATTCTTGTGTATAATTTCTGGAAATAGATACTTCACTTATAGGGTTGCGCAACTAGGATATTATAAAATAATATTTGTTACATTCTATAACACAATCAAATTAAGATTTAAATGTGATTATTATCTATAATATTTAATTTTGCATAAATAGTTTACATGTAAAGAAGTGAAGAAATTAAGCGCACACCGGACCCACATCTTGTGTAGATCTCTACCAATTGCAAAAGTTAAACAATGTTGGCTGCAGAGGTTGAATAGGTGACCAGTAATGATAGTGTTATGTGCACTTCTGTGCTTCGGTGGCGACAGCCAGGGATCCCAAGTGTATAGGATAGCAGTCATTAAACCTTTCAGAAACCTTATAGAGGGGTTTGAAAACAACCGACATGAGCAACTAAGCCATACACCAATATCTTTTCACAATTAAAATATGTAATAAATAATTTCTAATACACACACAACTTTAAAGAATTACTGGTGTTTGGCTGGGAGTCAAACCTTAGACCACCAGATTGAGAGTACGAATTTAAGATCATTATGCTATCACTACTTTAACTATTGTTACAAAAAAATAGGAGCAACTAGAACATACATTGTCAACCTTTTCCTTTCACATGGCTCAGCATGGAATTTGTAGAGAGGTTTAGGCCATAGTACACCGCACTGGCCAAGTGCATAGACTAGACCATGTTATGCTACAATACATACCATCAGATAGGACACCACCAACATTACCACCGATGTAATGTCCCAATACAACACGCATGTCACTTCCATCATCATTAACAACTGTACGTCTGAAACAAAAATTATATATTCTTCAATAAACAAAATTTTAAGGGCAACATTGTACAATATGAAGTATAATTGTTATAAAGGTTTGACTTTGATTCTGACAACTCAGAATTAACATCAACAAATCTAAAAGATGTGTTAAATAACTATACAAGCAGTAGGACTGTAAAAATATCAACTATGTAATAAGTATTTTGAAATTTGAATGGTAATAGAAACTTTTCTGAGAACAACTACAGATTACTCATTCTAAGAGATGTTATAATCAGTAGATATATTTTGACTAGGGATATACCATTGCGTCATATTTCTACCATGAAGCAGTTCTTGCCTTTTAGTGAAAGGGTGCCAGTGTTTGATGTCCAAAATTTGAAGCAAGTATCTTAGTCATCAGATGTGACATAGAATCCATATATAAACTACTTCAGGTAGAACCTCTCTTCTACATGCACTATGTAATTGTTCAGTAAAAATAGCCGGCAGTGGTCGCTTACCAATGGTTGCAATGTATACTTGTTTGCTACTGTAATCTTATGAAAAAGTGTCAATATGAATAATATATTCCAATAGTAAAAATATAAGACATTCAAATAAACTCACTTTCCAAGGCTAGGGAAGTATATGTATAATACACTTTTAAAGTAAATATAGATTGCTAGAAACATAGAAGCATATAGAGTGAATACAGTGAAGCATACACAGAACATCAACATTTTCCTCCGGCGCCTGAATCTAGCATAAAAAAGGTCCTGTAAAAAATTAACACAGTTATAAAATGTAAACACAAATACATTTTCGATAAATTAAAGAAAAAAGCGAGCATGCAATCCATCTTAAAACATCCATCACAATCGTATTTTAAAGCAGCGCTAGAAAAATTACAGGTTCTATGTGAAGTCGATCACACATGCGTTGCTACTCCGAGGACAAAGCCTAAGATGATCTCGGCTCATACATAAGTCAGCCGGCAAATACAAACTTCCAGTGAAACGCAAGATCTACATCACGCTACGAATACCGGAGGTGCCTTCCCGGTCAAACCATCCTGAACCTTGTTAAAACCTTATTAAAGCCAGGAAATTTAAAAAGATCAAAATTTCGGGATAGTAGCACATAAACGACTAATCTAATATTTTATATAAATCCGACTCACGTATATATACAACAAAACAGACTCCACCATCATCATTATCATGATGTGTGATATCTTCAAATGTTACTAAATTCATGAATTAAAATATTAATTTAAATTCCATTCTATACTTAGCATCACTTCTTTTTCACATTTTGACAATTACAAAAGGTTATGAACACAAAAGGTACATTTGACACAGTAATATACACCGTAAAGTCGAATGATAACGAACAAACTTATTTGTAAATCAAATTATATAGGAAACAGCTGAGATGGTGACATTTCATTACTATCAAAGTCTAACTGACGTAATATTACAGATGTTACATATTTTTAACATGACTGTTCGAAGCATTCCAATACAAATACGATTCTTCCTAATTATTTTATTAACGTATTCATATTCATAGAGAAGATAGTTCAAAAACACGTTTAAATATAGGAAAATTCTCAACCAATATTACAGTGTTTCTACAACCGTTACGTTTTTTGATTGTAATAGCGAAGATATTATATTTGAAAGGTAATTTATGAATATTTCTCTTTTGTCAAATCGAAAAATATTGAATAATTTCTTTGGGCGGTAGAAATAAAGTTGATGTTAATGAAAAAAGTACCTACATTAGTTGAATTAATATAGCCTAACAGAAAAGAATCGAAAACATTAATAAATTATTGAAAAAAATAAAACAAAAAATAGAAACCGACTTCTATGGCACAAAAAAAGCAAAAAAATAATTTTAATATTTTATATAATATTATGTAATTATATTTAATTTTTTTTTTGTGCTATAGAAGTCTGTTTCTATTTTTTTGTTATTTTTTTTTTGGTTTTACATTTATGTTCCAACCTAAGCTAAACCGTCTAATATAAATCACAACAGCTCAACCTAATCCTAAACCATAAATAAAGCTTACAGTACCCTCCATGAAGATCAACATTTTCATTTTTTTTTAATAGTAAGGAAGTATCAAACGAGCATGCAGCCCACCTGATGGTAAGTGGCTACTGCCGCCCATGGACATCCGTAATCAACCCTAGGTAAGATTAAAGAGTCACCGAAGGTTAGCCACAGATGCGTTGCTACCCCTGAGGACTAAGATGGAATGCCTCGGAAAAGTATATCTTCCTTACCACACTCTTTAGACCAGAACACTACGGCGCATAACACTGTTGTTATGAGGCAGAAATAGGTGTGGTGGTGGTGCTTCCGGAGTCGAACCACAAAGAGTTCTACCACTTTAAAACTTGTCTATATACTCTGCATCCTACTGCATACACGGAAGCACCAAATGTCTAACTTATATGGTCTAAATTCAAAATACCCCTAAATCATCAGGGTTGAAGAGTTGAAGGTCCAATTTGACGTCTCATGTCTCTGCTTATCAATCTCATTATATAGCCGTAAACACCAAATGGCTAACTCTTATCGCTTAGGCTTGCAGTACTCTGCATCGTCAGGTTTGAGGAAATTGAAAATTTTCATCTTATATCCCTGCATAGTAATCTTACTGCATATATACGTTAACACCAAATACTTAGGCTTACTTCTATGGTCTAGGTTCGAAGTACCCCTGCATCATCAGGGTTGAGGAGTTGAAGGTCAAAGGTCTTTTCATAGCATGTATTTGCTCAGTAATCTTATTATATATTTGTAAGCACGAAATAGCTAACTTCTTTAGTTTTGGCTAGCAGTATTCCTACATCATCAGGATCGAGGAGTAGAAGGTCACATTTTTCATAATATCATTTCAACCTAATGATCATCTCAAATTTCATGAGAATCGGATGGGTAGAAGCGGAGTTATTCGGTATTTATAGTTGTCAATCATATTTTACCTGTGCGGTAAGAGGTTGTAGCCAAACTGTAAATTTCTCCATACTGTCGGGAAGTCGGGATTCTGTAAATGGTCAAGAGTGTTAAGAGTTCTCTAAAAAAAGAAATGCGTTAAAGGTGTGTGAAGTCTACCAATTCACACTTGGACGGCGCGGTGGATTATGGCCTAGTAGTGGAAAAATAATCTCAAACGGGAAAGTAATCATTCACGGTTTTTTTTAAGAATACAGGGTAAACAGTGAAAGAAGTATTGCAACACCTGTTTCAATGACACTGTGTACGGTGTGTATTGTATTGTCTGTGTATAATATCATCGTTAATCGTTATATCGTATAGCATAATATCGGCTATATCGTATCGGATGCTTTGCCGGCAGATCGATCAATAACAACAAGGAATGAAATTTTGTCGACTATTGTGTTGCATCTTGTATACCGTGTAAAATAGTTAAAGAGTATCAATCACCATTATGTCGAGCGACTTCAGTAATTGGAATACACCCTATAAAAAGCCTCGCCTAAACAGCCGACCACCTGGCCTGAGAGGTAAAGAAATAGGCCTATATTATAAAAATCGCCAAGCACAAAAGAAATTAGAAGGAAAACCGAAAAAGGATTTTTCTGTAAGTATATCATGAGTATATTATTTTTTCATTCATTTAAAGTATACTATTTTTAAATTAAACCTGCCTGTTGCATATCTTAGTGAATGTAATTGTTTTATTAGGTTCTTCGATTATAATGATAAAACTGAAAAATATTCTACTTACTACTAAGAATATTATACTTCTACTCTACAACACGTACAAAATTGGTACTGGTCCTATTTATCCAAATCACATATCAATCACTTGTCAATTCTAATAACCAAACATTATTTCCTGTGTCACAAACACCTTTTACTCACACACCCAAAAAATTCACACCCAAACCATTAAAAGATTTTTTTTGATTACATAGAAGCAGCGAATGATCTTACATTCCACCGAATGGTAAGTGGCCACTGCCACCCATGGACATTTGTAATCAAGCCCAGATAAGATCAGTCATGCCTGAGGTTAGCCACAGACGCACTGCTATCCCTGAGGATTAAGTGGTAATGCCTTGGCAAGTATATCTTCTTTACTCAGACCTCCCCTTCAGACCAGAACATAACAGCACATACACTGCTGTTATTAGGTAGAAATAGGTGTGGCGGTGGTGCTTCTGGAGTCGAAACACAAAGAGTTTTACCATCTTTACAATTATTTTGATGTCTACTTGGCCGGGAATTGAACCCAGAAAAGCCTTTGCATTTACAACCAGTTATATTAACTGCAGAACCACATGGGTCGACAAATAAGCTTAGTTTGATTGTAAAATGTCTTTGAAACCTCACTCAAATATCTAAAGTTGTGGTCTGTCTACAAACAAAACAAATGTCTCTAATAAATCATTTCTCAGTCAGTAACGTTAGATATTTTTAATTGTTAAATAAATATGAACACTTTGTATTTCAGTTAACTTTCACCATGCCCCCCGCAGTGGCAACTGCTGTCAGAAAGAACATTCAGTCTATCATCAATACTGCTCAGGAAGAAAAAATAAGCTTACCACGTCTAAAACTAAATTATCTGGACAATGAAGGTGTACAAGTTAAAACAGAACCCATTGTTGAGGAAGATTACAATAATGATAATATCACAAAGATATTTGATGATATAAAGAAAAAATATGATATACAAAAGGATGTACTAATCAAATCAGAATTTCCGGACAATACAAATAATACAGTGTCAAAAGAAAAAGCAGAGACAACCAATTTTGATGTCTCTGCAGTAAAAACTGAACCGACAAAGAATATAGATTCTGAAATTTATTCGTCAACATTAATATCAGAACCACTAGAAGTTAAAGGTAATACTGATTTGTCAAAAGATGACAATAGTATTTTATCAAACACATCAATAGCAAAGAAACTAGAAAAAAACAGAAGGAATTTAAATGACTGTCCAGTAAATACTGAACAAAAACAGCCATGTATTGATGATGGGCATTTGATAGAAACAGTAGCATCTGGTAAAAGTGTGCCTGAAAAGACAAATGAGATGATTTGTAAACCATCTACCTCACAATCTGATGATTGCAACTCTCTAAGTGACATTGATACTTCGATGTCCACAGAGACTGATATAAATTCAGCATTTACCAAAGAACAAGAAGGTTTACAAAGAGTATTGGGGACAAAATCTGCGTTCAAGTATGGGTACCATGATATCATAACTGGTTCATTTAACGAGAAACTAGATGAACGCCTGGCTATGGGTATTGATATAACTATGGTGAACTCACACAGTGATGACCTAAATGTGGCCTTTTATGAAGAATATAAAGAGATGATTCAAGATTGCCAGTACAAAAAAATGTTAGAATTTCGTAAAACGCTACCAACTTATAAGAAGTCCCATGAAATATTGGAAGCTATATCAAACAATCAAGTACTGGTCATAAGTGGTGAAACAGGATGTGGTAAATCTACACAGGTTTGTATCCCCTTTTTAACAATCTCTTATAAATTGCTTTCTATCATAAGTTTAATTGTAATTAACAATCTCTTATAAATTGCTTTCTATTATAAGTCAGACCCACTGTGTGTAAGATCTGACACACAGTGGGTCCCGGGTTCTATCCCCAGCAAGACAGACATCTGAATGATGAGTTTAGATTTTTGTATCTGGGTCAGGCTATTTGTTTATTTGTCTTTGTGTGTCCATGGCACCCACAACACAGGAAAAAATCCTACTGTCGGGCTATAAGTGTAGAAAGCGTTTACGTTTTTATGTTTACCACTTATATAAATGTAAGTTATTATTCATATTGCTTTCAAACATTTTTTTACAAATTATATATCGATCCTTAAATTTAATTAGCACGTAATAAATGTAAGATATAAAACACTATTTCAGGTGCCCCAAATTATCTTGGATGATGCTATATGTAATAAGAGAGGTGCAAATGTAAAAATTTTGGTTACTCAACCAAGACGTATTGCTGCCTCTTCCTTAGCCATGCGAGTAGCTAAAGAGAGATCTGAAAAACTTGGTAGTTCAGTGGGTTATGCTGTGAGACTAGAAAGGTTGGTATTTTAACTGTAACCAAATAGAATTCTTAAGTAAGACTTTATGACAATATAGATTTCATGTCACTCCTATGAATATAAGTTTTATGCTGCAGAACAGAACAGTTTAAAGTGTAATCAATCATGATATAGTCTGAGCATTTAGTGCAAGACAAAAGCATTAATTTCTGCCTAATAACACCAGTGTTGTGCGCTGCTGTGTTCTGGTAAGGGAGACATACTTTTCCGAGGCATTCCATCTTAGTCCTCAGGGGTAACAACTCATCTGTTGCTAATCTTAGGTGAGCCTTTGATCTTACCTAGGGTTGATTACAGATGTCCATGCGCAGCAGTAGCCACTTACCATCAGATGGGCTGCAGGTTCGTTTGCTACTTCCATACTATAAATATAAAAAACAAAGATGTCAATGTACAATCAAAGGCAATGTGTATTTTATGCAAACACAATAATTGAATAGTGCATTGATTGCAGATTGCTTAATGCAATTGTAAATGCAATGCAATGCAATTGCAGGTTGAAAGTTCCATATTAATTTAACCAACTTTATTAGTTGGTTCAGAGGTTTTGTTTGACATTTATAACATGGTGCCATGTGGTGTCAGCCTTGAACACCACCAGAACAGAGGGAGCTCTGTTCCCATGGATGTCATAGGAGGCGGCACAGGGACAAAAATTAGGAATTAGGAAGCATCTTCCTGTGAATCATCAACACCGAATGTGATCACTCAACGCGCATACCAGGCATGATTACTAGTGTCCGACCGAAGCTTCAGCTTCGGCTTCGCCAAAATGGGCCGAAGTTCTAACTGAAGCCGAAAGTTCTAGCAAACGCCTACATTGAACGAACTATAACAAATACACGATACCGCGATGGAGATGGTGAACCGCAAGTGTAAACGAAATCTCCATTTCCAATGTGGGATTGCGTCGCCACTTGTGTATGAAAGTTACATTATTCGACTTGTTATCGTTTTAGAAAAGTAGCAAAGTCAGTAATAAGCTCTAGAAACTATTTATTTCCATCAACATTGATCTTTATCTAAAAAAATTTAAATAAAAAACGTTAAAAAAATCAGTTTCAGTCAATTCAGAATTGAATTTATAATGGTTTTTGAACCTTTCGCTTCGGCCCAAGATTATGGCCATAGCCATAGCATATTGTGACTTCGGCCAAAAATCGACCTTCGGTTGGACACTAATGATTACCCTTGGCAAAAACCTCCGGGGAGGTCTATGTCCACTGCTGGACATAGACCTCCCCAGTCTATGTCCAGCAGTGAACCTAAAAAGGCTGGATATTTGAATGGTTTTACAACTTTCTTATTATTTTTTTCAGAATTGCAGAAAGGCCACGTGGCAGTATTCAATTTTGTACAACAGGTATTTTGTTGACTGATCTGGAAATCAATCAGAGCTTGGCCAACTATAGCCATATAATTCTGGACGAGGTTCATGAAAGAGACAGTCATATTGACCTGGCCATGTGTATGTTAAAACAGGTAATTTGTTTTGGTACATTTAATAGTATATAATGATTGTAGTCTTGCAAATTTAAGTTACAGTATTACCCCAAACTTACACGATAGGTGGGACTGAGTGATAACCGCGTAAGTCGGGGTAAAATTTCGTACATATAAATCATTTTTAATTAGGTCCGGAAGCTGAAGAAATAGCAAATTATAATAAATGTTTATTAAAATCCTAAATTATTCAAATATAACATCACCAACTGAAGTTATTTTAACGATTTTGAAATTGTAAAAGGCTTCATAAAATCTAACAAAGTAGTTCGACGACTCGAAATTCCGTTACGCTAATATTGTTAATTTATTATTTGTAAAAGAAATGAGTTATTCGGTGGAGTCTATATTTGTAAATTGAAAATCGCGTAACTTCGAGTTCGCGTAAATCAGGGTAGCGTAAGTCGAGGTATCACTGTATTCTAATACATCATTTTATGCAGAATTGCTGTTTATATGGTTTTATTAAAATATTTCTATACGACGCGAATCTTTAGTTTACCTTTTTCATAAAACCCTCTATTTATCACCCATAAAGACGTAACATAAGGATGCCATTGTTGGCTTTAAAATGTAATTTAACCCTCATTATTAAGTTTTTTATAAATAAAATTAATATTGTATTTTAGGTGCTGAAAAAACGAAAAGATCTTAAGCTTATACTAATGAGTGCTACGATTGATTCAGACAGCCTCTCCGTTTACTTTGATAACTGTTTGAAAATGCATATTGAGGGCCTGGCGTATCCTGTGACTGATTTCTACCTTGAAGATGTGTTAGCAATGACAAAGTTTAAGCTCCATGACAATAGGTCTCAAAGAAATCATAATTTATTAAAAAACAAATGGTACAACAAACAAAAACGTTTGGATTCATTAGAAGCTCGCGATCAACAAAATGCACAAAAATATCTGGATGAAATAGGTATGTTCCTATATGTATATTTGTTTGCATGTCATCTATCTATATATAAATATGCATGAAAGAATTTCAAAAAAGTTATTATTTTGTATAAACAAAACACCCAGACCGAGAACGGAAATCTAAACTCATCATTCAGATGTCTGTCTGGCCGAAGATCGCATCCAGAACCAGGATTTTAAAAATTCAGATCAGTAACATTATTACTGATCTGAATTTTTAAAATTCTTATATAGGGTGTTGCAAATGTTGACACCTGATGTTCTGTGGCTGTATTTTTTTTTATAAATGAAAAACTTAACTTTTTTTTTAGAATGTGTTCATTTTGATGTCTTAATTTTTGTTCATTAAGTAAAAAAGTAATATCAGCCAAGTGGTCGCCGCCAAATTTAATGATCATATGGGACCGATTCATGGCATTTTCTATCATTCTGACGACCCACGTGGTGGAATATACATATAGGTCTGACACGTTGAGTTCGATCTCCGGCCAGACAGACATCTGAACGATGAGTTTAGATTTCCGTTTTCGGTCTGGGTGTTTGTGTATTCGTCTTTATGTGTCCATAGCACCCACGACACAGGAGAAAAACTTCTGTGGGGCTATAAGAGTAGAAAACGTTAATGTTTATGTTTTAATCTAGCCAGAATTTCAGACGATAGATTCCCGCATTCCTCCCGGATATTCTGTTTAAGAGCTTTGAGAATCTCAGAATTGTCATAGTCGTGGTTTCAATAAACACCATAAAAAGAAGTCTATAACAGTTAAATCGGTTCATCTTGCTGGCCAGTACAAATCTACAAACCCTCTCGTTGTGCTGATTAGGCGACCCGGAAATGCGTTCTTGAGGAGTATAGCGATTCATGGCTTATTGACGAATATTCTATATCTGTTTAATTAAGAACTGCCAAAGCAGAACTGACATTTAGTAGTAGATTGTAGCATCTTACGATAGGGTGATGACTTTCGCGCCCCCTTGTATGTGTACAGTATTAACGCACATTGACATATGATATTGATTTCAGGTGATTGGCTACAATCAAAGAAAGGTGACTTAGATGTAAACGTTTATAAAACGCTCACTAATCCAAAAATAGAGGAGTTAAACTATGACTTAATCGTGGCGCTTCTCAAATACATTTGCGCCGGCGATCCGGGAGCTATCCTCGTGTTTCTGCCAGGATATAACGAAATTTCACAACTACTTAAACTTCTTCAAGAGAGTAACTTCCATTCCTCTCGCTACCAAATCCACCCCTTGCACTCAAAGTTGCCCACGTTGGAACAACATCAGATATTCGAAAGACCTCCGAGCCACATAAGGAAAATTATTATTGCCACTAACATAGCAGAGACATCTATAACCATAGACGACATTGTGTACGTTATAGATTGTGGCCGACATAAAGTAACCGGGCTCAATGTTGAGCAAAATATCGAAACTTTGGACGTTCAATACATATCAAAGGCTAACTTGAGACAACGGTAGGTAAAATAATAACTCTATATTAGTTATTTCTTGAGTATTGGATTGTCGGTAAATTTATCGATTTGTATTATAGTTAGAAATAGTTTCTATACTATTATTCAGACAATTATTTACATAATAATGTAAGAGAAATTATACCAATTTTTTATAATAAAAAAGCGCACGTATGATCTTTACCAAATCCCGTACAGGTATGTTGTGACGTATAAGCTAAGTTTTTTTTGTAAGTAAATAGCCTTCGGCGTATGGACGTCTGTAATCCACTATAGCGAACTGCTGCTGTTATTAGACTGAAATAGTTCCAACCACAAATTGTTCTATTACCGTACTCCATAAAATTGTTTCCAGGCGTGGTCGAGCCGGTCGTTGCCAGCCGGGCATCTGCTACCACTTAGTGACGTCGTACCGGGCGGAGCAGCTGGAAGAACGCGTGCTGCCCGAGCTGCAGCGCAGCAACTTGCTGGAGCCGGTGCTCATGATCAAGCGGCTAAGGCTCGGGTTGGCCACGGAAGCCCTGAAGCATACTCCCTCACCACCGGCAGAGAGTAGCGTGACGTGGGCTGTAAAGCACTTGCAAAGGTGGGTAATTTATTTGATGACGAATAAAAATATTACTTCATGGTGCACGGATATGAGTTTTTTTTTTAAAGTAAGAGATAACATATTTATATAGCACAATGCAATCATTGGCATAAGCCCACATTTCTTGTGCCTCTTGCGGCATAAATATGGAGTAAAGTGTCGTCTCTATTGGCATAAGATTAAGAGAAACTAAAGCTGACTCGGCGATTTCTCATAAATTGTTCGCATTATGTCTTTTTCCTGTCGCGTGGGTTAACAGTCGCACGCGCACGCGTGCCACTTGCATAACTCATGTGCGCGTGTTCATACATACTTGCGGACGTTCTCCCGCATGACAGGAAATCGGTCCAAGTAGAGTTCGTATACGTCATGGAGCCATCTGTTCCAGATGTGGCGCGTTAAACGCAGCGGAGGTGCTAACGCCGCTCGGCTGGCACATGGCCCGCCTGCCGCTGCACCCCGCGGCCGGCAAGCTGCTGCTGCTGGGCGCGCTGTTCGGCTGCCTCGACCGCGCCGCCAGCGTGGCCGCCGTCTGGGGGTTCAAGGACCCCTTCCTGCTGATCGTGGGTGGGTCTCGTTCTGTGCGGTGTGACGTCACCCGGCAAGTGGCCCCTTGCCGCTGAACTTGGTTGCGGAGCTACTTGAAACATTGCATCTAGCTTTACAAAAAAAAAATGCCAAATATGAAACTTTAAACCAGAAGAACGTCCGTTTCTGCGCTTTACTCGTTCACATACATACGACCTACGTGGTGAAGCGGTCAAAATACCGGTCTGACATGCAGTGGGTCCCGGGTTCGATCCCCGGCCAGACAGACATCTGAATGATGAGTTTAAATTTCTGTTCTGGGTCTGGGTGTTTTTGTATTCGTCTTTGTGTGCCCACAGCATCCACGACACAAAAGAAAATAATGTAGAAAGCATTTACATACACAAGCAGGAGGCCCAATGAAGGCCACGAGGCCCGAGCAAATACGTATGTATTTGCGCGATGACTAATAAATTTTGCAATGCATGCGTCGCAAGCGGCCCATCCTAACGTAAGCTAGCCTTAAGCTATTATTTAAAAGCAATTAAATAAACGACGGTACATGTAATTCTAACATTCACAACTTTTACTTCAAGGCAAGGAAAAAGAAATAGAAGCATGCAAGTTTGAACTAACATTGGGCGAGCCAAGCGACCATATCGCCGTCTCCGAAGCTATCATCAGCTGGGAGCAGTGTCCGAGGTCTGCACGCCGGGACTTTTGCTTCGCCAACTACCTGTCCAACAAGACCTTGGAGCTCCTGTCCGATATGAAGAGGCAACTGGGAGGCAATCTTAAAGCTATGGGCTTCCTCCCGTCAGGCGACGTGAAGGCCAAGTGGGAGAATCGCAACGCTAACAACTTGAGCTTGTTCAAAGCGATCGTCGCTGCAGCCTTATATCCCAATATTGCTACCGTCAAGTAAGAATATTATATATATATGCTATATATAATATAAATAATTAACATTTCTTACAATTGCAATTTTCTGGGTAACTTTGCTCATTACCGAACTATAAAAAAATCACATATTTTTCATTTCATTTATTTTCATTTATCATTTATTGTTCAAAACAGGTACATGAATGGTGTTAAATTAGTATAATTGTCTCTCCGCTTTTGCCCACAAGGGCGTACAATATTTTAATATGTAGATACATGCCAATACATAATAAAATTATCATTAATATTTGGATCATCATCATTTTATGTCTGTAGTAACTAATAGGGGAGATGGCTGAACCAATCTACTACAAACTGTAAAACAAAAACATAATAATAGGGAATACCTATGCTTAAAATATATTGCTTGCGATGCAGTGTAATGATACTAATATTATAAAGTAGAAAAATTGTGAGGATGTATGTGTGTTTGTTATTCTTTCACGCAAAATCTGCTGGTTGGATTTCACTGCAATTTGGCACCCAAATAGTTTATAATCTTAATTAACACATACATACACAAAAATAAATAATAAATGTATATTGTTTGTCTACTGTTAAATAAATTGTTCATGTGTAGCATTGTGTAGTACTACTCAAGTGAACAATTTTTTTATCGTTAATATTTTATTAACTTGCATCTAATGCAATTTTTTTTTTATAGATGGATAGGACTGAATTCAAGGAGGCCATATCCCAATATCAGGATCGTGGCTCGCACGCCAGAAGAGGGCAAGGTGATGCTACACCCTAGCAGCGCGCTATCAGGGAGTCAAGGTGCAAAGAAGAGGATATCACGAGGATTGGCCGGCATCAGGTCGGGGGCCAATTGGCTCGTCTACTGGATGAAACGCCGATCAACGAACCTGTTTATCTTCGATGTCACTCTGATATACTCTTTGCCTCTGTTGTTCTTTGGTGACTTTATCTTAACTAAAGGTATGTTGATTTTATTCAAATTTGTCTATGTGTTAAACTAGGTTCTATCCCATTTTTGGTTTCGTTGGTACGTGACCAATAGTATTGCAACCCAGAATGACAAGAAAATTTATGTTAAAAAGTCGTTTTAAGGTATATAACCAAGTGGTACAACCAGTTTAGTTAGAACGGGGAGGTACCACCGCCACACCTATTTCTATCGTGAAGCAGTTTTTGCATTTCGGTGGAAGGGTGTGATTCCCGACTCACTTATATATGAGGCGACCGTCTTAATCCTCGGGAGTAGCAACGTATCTGTGACCGTATCTGTGACAGATAGAGTCACTTGTTGTCCACTTACCATCAGGTGTACAGCATTTTCGTTTGTTTCAATTTGTAAAAAAAACATACATTACTGATAAATCTTTCATTTAAATATTACTAAACATAATAATATATTATGTCAGTGTAAAAATGTAAGTGTAAAAGTGGGTAGACAAACATTATTTCTTGCATTCAATCCTTGAGGTTTGTTCACATATTTCTTTTTCTCTTTTAGATCCCGAAACACCAGATGTGTGGTTCTTAGAAGTGTCGACGATAAAAGTGCGCGTTTCAAGTG
>MOOZ01001398.1:319816-333452 GCA_002930495.1 Cecropterus lyciades | reverse complement strand
AGTCATGTCCGATACACATTCGAAACGCACAAGCAAGTTTGAGGAGCAAGTTTTGAAGTGAGTTTATATATTTTTATAACATTAAAGTAGCAAACGAGCATGCAATCAACCTGATGGTAAGTGGTCACTGCCACTCGTTGTCACCTGTAAGCAAATGGAACCGCAACTCATACAGAACAGGGGTTAATTGAGATCCCTTTTCGTTGGAACCATTTTCGTTTTACCTCCTTGATTATTTTTGTAAACTTTTAATTAAATACACAACCAAATATCACTTAACCAAAGGAAAACAATGTCTACCATAAGGATTTCCTATGATGAATATATATCTAATATGTACGTATGTATAATAACTAGATTAATAAACATATTCCCGTGTGCCCCTTGTGAGTCTATAATACTCTACACAAGCAGTATTTTGTACATTCTTTATTACCACTCACCCACCACATTTCTAACCAGTATGCCAATTTTATAACAGTTATTCTTACGTATACATCTTTACATAACACTTTTTATTGTTATTTTTTTGACACAACACTTATGTTTACAGCACTGTGATTGAACTTATTACCGCCGAGGACGAACAAGCCGAATATGTGGGAGAGGACCTGACCGAGACCGACCGAGAATCCGATCACTCAGATTGTGACTGAGGGAATAGCTCAAATAATGTGGTTAAAGTTTCGAAGTGACATTTAAACGGTTTGGTAAAACTACCTTGATCGTAGAATGTATTTATTATATTTCAGTCCAAAGAAATTATGATACTTATATTTCACGTTACTGACACGTGATTAATATAAGACTTTATTTTAGTAACATGTATATGTAAAATATCTTAAAATGGGAGCTTTGTGTTGGTGCAAAAGACAAGAGAACACACGTGTTACGTTTCCATTGTTGTCTAAAAGCGATTAAACCCTCCAGACACGTGCTCTGCTCTCAGTATATAAGAAATAATAACACTTTCCTAATTTAAAATCATAGATAATAAAAAAGCTTCATTTACATCTACGGAAATTAAACGCGGCAGACGCGTGCCGTGCGTATGTGTAGAAATTATTATATGTATATGGGAAAAATGTGACTAATGTGAAGAGGACATATGTATGACATGACGACCCGTGTGGTGGAGCGGTCACCATACCGGTCTGACACGCAGTGGATCCCAGGTTCGATCCCCGACCAGACAGATATCTGAATGATGATTTAAGATTTCTGTTCTGGGTCTGGGTGTTTGTGTATTCGCCTTTGTGTGTCCATGGCACCCCCGACACAGGAGAAAATCCTAATGTGGGACTATGAGTGTAGAAAAATTTTATTTTTACGTGTAAGCATTAAATTTAACTGTTATTTTATACATTATATACGGAAAATGTGACTAATATGAAGAGGACATAAGTATATTCTAATAAATTTTAAGACGCATAAATTTAATTGTTATAAAAAAATATTTTTGTAGACGTCAGTTGGTCTATTCGAATTTGAACACAAATTACTCTCCAAAAATTTAATCAACTGGTTCAATGTTTTTCAGACTGCAATATCTTAAAAATAATACTTAATGGTTTCAGATAGTTATTCTAACTAATTTCATCCTATATTTAAAACTTGTTTTAATTTATCTTAGTTTCTTCTAGTTTTACTACTAGGCGAAAGATGAAGATACCTCCCTGTTTTTACTAAAATCACACTAAAAATCTGAACTTCATCACCTCTAGAGTTGCTCCTCGCTATATTTATAATACACAAGTACAGATTAGGTAAGTTAGATCGATTGCACCTTAACAAATGAGTCTTTCAAATCTAGTCTTTGATTATAACTACGCTCGTTGTTAGTTTAGAAATAAAAATACATAAATTTTAATATGATAACATATATTTGCATATGATTGTACTTTTAACGTCTCTTTGATGTAGGAAATCGAAATAGCTACTAATTTAATGTCTATACAATATAATATATATAATGAAAACATAGAGTAGCATATTTCTGTGCAATTTATATTATTTATTTGCATACTTTAGTATATGTAATTAAAATTAATTTTAATTACAAATATGCGTAACAAATAGAAGGTACTTTTTAGTTAAATGTGATCAATTCACGTTCCTATAGTTAAGTTTATGCTAAGTGTTTCAAATTCGATATTAATTTCTATTGTCTTTAATTATTTGGAGTTGTATCATGGTTAAAATTACCACATCTACAGGTGTACTACTTAAGACGAGAAATGTTATTCAGTTATTTATCAATTTACATCGAACTTTCTGTAGTAGAAAAAGTTAATAAATTATTGTTTGAAGGCAAATCTTTAGATTTCTTCTATTAGGGTTTTAAAAAAAATGTATTTTAAGAATAATTATAACATCTTGATAGGCCTTGTTTGTACGTTCGTGACCTTTTACCAGCATATGAAGAAACTATAAAATAAATCATTAATAATAAAAATCTCAAAAAATCCTTGATGTGCATGCATGATGTACTGCTTAAAAACAAGTTAGTACAGAAAGGAAAAAATAATTAACAGACAACCTATACTTAAAGTTTTCAAACTCTTAATAAAGCCTCTTATTGAGGGTCCTTAGTATTTTTTACTCTTAATTTATATTTCAAATGATATGGATGTCACACATTCCTGGATTTCGAAATGAACGATACTGCACTAGGCTAGGAGCATCAGAGAGTTAGAGATTTTCTAACAACAGATTGGGTGGCAATTGTTTTATTGAAACGGGTTTGGAACATCTTAAAAGCGCAAGCATGTATATTTTGACATTACTCTACTGACTATCTGTTTGAAAACATAATATATATCCATGGGCGACAATGACCACTAAGTAAAAATCTGATAAAAGCTCCCTTATGTTGCCAAGGTGGATTAAATGTTAAATAATCAGAAGATACAGGTGAGTTAAACTAAGAATGTATTTTCTGACAGGTTCGGATTCAAAATCTGCTTACTTTTTATTTAACCATTTATATGTATTTAGATTAGTCTCTGCAACTTGTCGATGTTTCATTTCAAAAAAAAATTTTTTTATATCTTTCAAGCAATTTATGTAATATCAAGTAAGTATTGATATTAGAGGGTCTTTCCTTTAAGAATTGTGAGCTTGAATTAAAATGTTAGAGAATTTAAGAACAATGACTGATTATAGCAAAAATATGCATCTTAATAATTACTAAAAGTAGCTATAATTTGTTCTAATCTAATACTCTACATAAAATCTGTCGAGAACATACGTAATATGCGTATTTCTGTATTTAAAGTTTCATTAAAGACTTATTCAAGTTCACTTCTACATCAAGCTCAAAGCTTACTTAAAAATACGTTTGTGATATTTAATATTATTGATTTTAATGTTTATTTAATTTAATTATCAGATAAGAATAATAAAAAGAAAGGAAAGATTTACCATCAACGATTACGTATTTATTATACATATATGTAGCAGTAATGTGAATATAAATAAAAAATGATTTCCCTAAACTATAAAATACTCCAATAATAGTTCTGAAAAGTCAAAGTTTGCCAATATTTAGAAAGTAGGTGTATGTGTTTGTTAATTTGTTCAGTATTAACACAGATATTTTTTGCCATTTTAATTTATGCGTATTTAGTATATAATTATGTAATAACGTATATTTATTGTATTATTATAATGGATACTTGTATATTATTATATCAATACTTAGGTAAAATGATATAGGCGTTACCCATAATATGGTATCATTCAATTATTTTCATTAATAAAAGGCACAAAAGTAGAAGATACAAGAACAATTTCAAATTGCGATGCTATATCACCAGTTTAATTTTATTGTGATAATGTAACGAAGCATTTGAATCTGATATTTTATATCATCATCCAGTACATTTTTCTAAATATGACTATTATTGCTGACAGCAATACATATGTGTACGTGGGTGGCGAGTGAGAAGCAAGTGTGATCCACCTGTGCAAATCGATGCATAAGTACGGATGCATAGATATAAGCACATTGCTCTTACCAATTCTATTCGATCAATTCTAGCACAAATGTTGGTCCTGTTAGATTATCGTCAATTGCTGGTAAATCAGCCTTATGCACATGATAAGATAATATTCAAATGCATGACAGAACTCCAGGTTGATGATGATGTAAGTAGATATTATTCAATGTATACAATTATTTGTTTTTGAATAATTATCTCAAAACAATGTAAACATAAGTAGTAGTACTCATATGTAGAATCAGTTGTAATTGCCATACTTATTATTAATTTGAAAAGATAATGACAGCTTCGTGATTTCTTTGCTATTTTTTATTTTGTGAAATTTTGAAAATTGTGTATACAACACGACAGTTTTAATGCATCTAAATCCAAGCATCTATATGTGAATAAAAAGGTGATAATACTGTGTTCTTTGTTTTAATTTTAAAAATCAAATTCTACATTTATACTCTGGCGTTTGGACTTGTTTATGTTCATTGTAAATTATGGCAACCCTAAAAATTCGGTCACAATCAATGACATTTGTTATCTTGTTTATGTTATCAGTTGAATTGTTAAAACACTGTAAATAACATCTCAAAATAGTGGAAATATTATGATCATTACATAATTATCGAACGCTACCCAATTTCATACATTTAATTTTATCTTTCATAGTAACAAAAGGATAATGAACACCACTTTACAAGTATATACAATAACCTAAAAAAAATACGTGTTAAAGTTTATAAGTGAATATTTGTAACAGGTCTACAGGTTTCCATTGCTTTTTTCAGAGAGGTTTAGGTAAATCCTTTTCAATGTTGAGCCGTAGTGTTCACAGTCAGTATCTTGTAACAAATTTTAATGAAAAAAATGGGATGAAGGAGATAATATTAAATCATGAAAAAACAAAGTAAGTAAACTTAGTTCCTTAAGTCTAGAACTTTCTTGATTCGAAAAAAAAATACAACGTTCCATTCAAGTTATTGAAAATTTATTGATAACAACCAATCCTATTTGAACTGATTTTTACTTCACTTACTTCATATTGTTTTTACATAGGAATTCACTTTCGCTTGAAATGATGAGTAGCCTTATAGAAGCAATAAGTAGCAATAAAGATGATGTATCTTTGAGAGCTATAGTTTTGGCAGCTAAGGGCAATGTGTTCTCTGCTGGACACAATTTGAAGGAATTAGTAAGTATTTCAAGTTAGAATTGAAGAACTTAACCTACATCAAAAATTTTAACTGATATTGGTACTAAAATAATTCATTCATTCTATAATATATTATATTCATTATTTCATTCTTCCACATTCATATAAAAAAAATGTATTACATTATGCAATTTTTTTTCATGGATTACTGCAGCAATATTCTACTGGGGTAGAACATCATAAGTTGATTTTCAAGAAAGCCACAGAGTTAATGAAATCTATTATTCAAAGTCCAGTACCTGTTATAGCTAAGGTAAAGTAAATAGACATTACTGTAAATATAACAATCAGATAAAAATAAATAAAAGTGAATAACATTGCTCAATTATATTTACAGGTAAATGGTTTTGCCACTGCAGCAGGCTGTCAACTGGTAGCCACCTGTGATATTATCGTTTGTTCTGATACTAGCAAATTCTCAACACCTGGGTAGGAAACCAAGTCAGTGAAATGTATTGTACATTTGCCAGTATTGGGATCACTCAGTATGTTAATGATTGCAGGGCAAACTTTGGCATATTTTGTTCAACACCAGGCATTGCTGTAGGAAGATCTGTGCCCAAATCTCGAGCAATGTATATGCTATTAACAGGTTAGCTGTGTTTTTCTTGAAATGAGCTAAATTCCATTCTCTATTACATCACTATCATACCAAAGATGTGAAATATATAATTGATGGGTCTCATGTGCATACAAAGCGAAAATTTATTATCAGAAAAATCTTAAATACTACATTATTATTATTTTCCAGGTGAACCGTTAACTGCTAAAGAAGCTTATGAAAGTGGTTTAGTCACCAAGGTAGTTCCAGCTGATCAATTAGATGCAGAAGTAAGTAAAATAGTAGAACAAATTAGCCATAAAAGCCGCAGAATTATCACATTGGGTAAGGAATTCTTCTACAGACACATGGATTTAAGTTTATCTGAAGCGTATGAATTAGGTGAAGAAATTATGGTTAAAAACATCAACATGGAAGATGGTCAAGAAGGAATAAAGAGTTTTGTTGAGAAGAGGAAAGCATCCTGGAGCCACAAGTAGGAGACAATATGAAAGAAAACAATTTGTATTTACACCTATGTTTATTTGCCACTATCATGATCCTTTTATGTATTCCTCGTTTAGCCAAGTATAAAAGTTAACCCATGAAACATCACAATTACCATATATCATTTTATTGCGAACCATTTCTTTTTTACATTATATACATATTGCTAATCATTTAAGTTACACATTATGGATGTTACGTGAATAAAAAACATATTTTTGCACAATTAACTTTCATTTGCTTCACAATAAAGTCAGAAAACTTAATAATTAAACTAAAACTAATTACTATATTTTCACGAATACATTAGTTCGTTTACATTGGTGTGCTGCGGCCATACATTGACGGCAGAAAATTTTAAATAAGACAAATGTTAAGTAATGAAGAATATATAACTAGGATATTTAAAAGCTATAAAGTAATTAGAGATGTAATTTTATTGTAATTATTCCACATGTAGAAAGGTGTTTTAATCTGGTAACAAAGTTTTATTGATCTGGCGCCAGGTATCCAAATTAGTAGGCAAAGCTTGTATTATTTTCTTATTCAATCACAACAAAGATATATCAATCAAAATACTATGCAATTATTTTATAAAGATTATAAATGCCTTGATACTTATTCAATTTAATATAACCATTGAAATAGCTTAGTATATAAACAGCATAAAATGTACTTCAGGGCGTATGCTAAAACTCGCACAGATGGTAGATCGTGAGTCTATTGGGCCAATCATTGATATCGAATTTTTTTGCCAAAAAATTAACAAGCAATCCATTTAAGCAGTCAATAAAGCCATAGAATCGACTATTCACTGCATGAGCCCGTCCATCATCCAGAGTTTGTACCCAATTAAGTTTTAGCACACACCCTAAAAGTAATATATAAGTGGCCAAAGCGCCTATGAATTTGCAAATGAATTGTGCACAATAAACTAAGGCTAGATATATTCGAAAATATTGTCAACTATTTAACTTGCATAATATAATATAACCTCTATAACAGCATATTTATTCTAGGTTTAGGATGTGTAAAAACAAAACACACTTTCTACACTCATAGCCCCATACTAAAATTTTCTCCTGTGTCGTGGGTGCCATGGACACACAAAGACGAATACACAAACACCCAGACCCAGAACAGAAATCTAAACTCATCGTTCAAATTTTTGTCTGGCCGGGGATCGAACCCGGGACCCACTGCGTGTCAGAGCGGTATGGTAGCCGCTCCGCCACGTGGGTCGTCAAACCAGAGTGTAAAGGAATGCATATTTTTGAAACAATCAGTTTCTATAAACATGATAGAAATTAGAATATAATTTTCAGAAAAACATTTGCTTTTACATTTTTATATCAAGGTTTATAGAGCACCAGAGAATCAACAGAAATTATTAGAAATAATAATAACTCATACTGAGGCAAAGACGATACAAAATTTATTTAGATAAATTGCTTACAATTATTTTTTACAAGCTCCTTCACTGGAACTCTGCATTTTCTATTAATCCTTATCAAAAAATGTTTAATTTATTATAGTAAAAGGGTAGCTACATTTGAAAAATTTTGTTATTTAGCTTTTTACATGTACATATCTGAAACACTAGCATGATAGAAAAATTAATGCAAGCCTAGTCTCTCACAGTATTCACAACAATTCAGTTAAGTGTTGACAATATTATAAACTTTGGACTTGAATACAATATCGTACTGAACCTATATTGCCTAATGGAGGCAACCTGTGAAATGAGCTAGCCTAATAAATATTTAAATATAATATACCATTAAATTACATATAAATTTAGTCTTTCGTCTAAGCTTTCATAAACAACATTCACAATATGGAAAGTTGTCTTCTTGCAAGGAAAGTATGGTGGTGTTCTTTCCATCTCAAGGGTGACATCAAGTCTCACTTCTTCGCCAGTTCATTCGAAAGCCAATCAAGGCCTTCATACAGGCCCTGACCTTGTGTTGCACATGTAGCTTGAATGTACCACTGTGAAAGGAAAAAAAACTATTAACCACAATATGTATTTATGGTACTAATATAATTATATTTACAATGTGAGTAGTAAAACTTAAATTAGTTTTACTACTCACATTGTAAATGGTTTAGTATGTTAGAGAAATAACAGCCTTAGGGGCAGCCTACAATATATATCTATATGATATAAAATTAGATTAGGCGCAGATTAGGGGAGGCCTATGTCCAGCAGTGGACTTTCAAGGGCTGATGGATGGATGGATGGATGGATGATATAAAATATGGTCCAACTTAATCAAATCTTTAAAATTGGCAACATCATATGTGTATGGGTAAATAATGGTGTGTTACTGTAATTTATTTCATATTGTTTTTCCCCAGCAACAATAATAACCTGCCCCACCATATTAAAAACAATATTTAAAGTAGAAAAGTCAAAAATAAAGGTTTATAGCTTCAATCAAATATGTACTAGATAAAATGTTACAGCACAAAAAAACGGCAAGAGAAATAAGAATAAAAAATGAAATTGAGGTCCTTTTTGATTTTAGTATCGTCCAACCATAACCAACAAGAGGACATGCAGACGGAGTGCTATAATGCCTCAGTATGCTATTAAGAATTGTGAAAATAACCACCGTAATAGTCAGGTTTCAGAAGGAGTGTCTTTCTTTAGAAAAGCACATGTCAGTTTCAATTTTACGGTGCTTAAAAATCTTTATTTAACAATAATAACAATATTTTGTCATTTGGCCAATATTCGACGTTAAACAACCAACAGTCTCGTCAAACCTTGGTTGTTCTGGAATAAGGAATGCATGGAGTGGTTATGTTTTATTTTTTATTACAATTACAGGCTATTGTATGAGTATATTAAACAATATTGTTAGAGGTTTTGAGATACATATAAATTTTTAATTGTATGTCCCTGCTTGGTAATAATTATCTTTTTTACTATTTTAATTTAAAAATACCTCACAGGAATGTACAAGTCTTTCATGGTTAGCATTAAAGAGTTCATGCTTTTATGACATAAGCCATATTTTGTATTTCTGTATATATTGTAATATATATGGTACTATAGCAAACTTATGCCAGTTTTTGGAGCTCCTTTGTATGCAAAACTTAATCTAGTTCATATTTAATCGAAGGTTTATAGCCAAAAAATATTTCCTCACTATTTCTAACATGGTAAGGAAACATAAATATGAATATTTTATTACTTACACGACGGTTCCTCAAATTGTTTAAATTTAATGCATTGGTCAGCTCAGCTGCAGTCATAGCATTGGGCATGTCTTGCTTATTAGCAAACACTAATATGACCGCATCTCTAAGTTCATCCTCATTGAGCTGTAACATCAAATTATTTGTGTAAATTAATTTATAGCCAATTCTACTTACTTGTTATTATTTATCATTCAACATTTTTAGTGTAGAATATCGAAGCAGCCACTGCTATCTATATACGCCTGTAATCAACCCCAGGTAAGATCAGTCTTACCTGAGGTTAGCTACAGAGGCATCCCTGAGGACTAAGTTGGGATAAATGGGATAAGTATGTCTCCTTTACCACACAGAGCATAGCAGCTCTTAACACTCCTATTGGATACTTCCAATGGTATGGCAGTGGATCCTCTTTTGTGGTACAACCTCAAAGGGTTTGACTACCTTCAAATCTTTATATTAAGTAATCACAATGATCTATCTATAACTAACACCAAAGGTAATAATTTACAGATGCATATAATAATTTTGCAATTACATATATGCATCCAAGCACCTTTAGGCATTAAGTGCATGTTTTGTAATGAGGCTTGGAAGTCATGGATATGTTGCAAACTTACTGATTTGTTACCCCTTGCATAACAATAGGATCATAATATATTTGCATCATTTATTTTGAGTAGTATTTGAAATAAAAAATCTTATTACTAATCTTTAACACAAAAATCATACCAATAACTCGTCTAGATTGACTTTTCATTTCAGCACAAACAAACATAGTAGAAATATGAACATAAAACATAGTAATTGTAATAAACAACAAACCATATTCGCAAGTTCGTTCTCAGCTTCTGCTATCCGTTTCGTGTCACTAGAATCGACAACGAATATGAGTCCTTGCGTATTTTGATAGTAATGGCGCCAGAGAGGTCGGATCTTATCCTGGCCACCGACATCCCAGACTGTGAAGCTAATGTTTTTGTATTCCACTGTTTCCACATTGAATCCAATCGTCGGTATAGTTGTAACTATCTCGCCCAGTTTTAACTTGTAAAGAATGGTGGTTTTGCCAGCGGCATCGAGACCAACTGCAAAAGTGATAAATGCAAAATGTATTAACATACTAAAATATAACTATTAATATTCAGACGGGCGATAATAAAACATTCTACGCAATCTTCAACCGATGAGGTGTCATGTCACTTACCCATAAGGATCCGCATTTGTTTCTTGCCGAAAAGCTTTGTAAAAACACTCGATAATGTAAGACCCATAGTTTTAAATGCCCTTATATGCCCTAAAATTCAAAAATAAATTAATAATACAATAGAGATAGGACAAAACAAATCACTTTTGTAAAACAATGAATTGAAATAACTCAGCGGCTATACGTCAACGCACACACGGTACACAATTTTTGTGTTGCCACTACAGAGTGATCAGTATCTTTTATATTGCTGTTGCAACATTACGAATTTAAGACAATACTTATGAAAGATGCTTTATGCACTTACACATTGTTTTCAACGGCAAAAACGATATATCTTCACTAATATCGTGTCCTATATGTCGCTAAATCCATCCCAACATCGGTATTTATTACGTTCTTATACCCGTACTTTGATACTGCTTGAATATTATTTCACCATGATTGTTAACTTTTCATAGCCCTCCACGTATATCAGTGTGATTTGTGCTTAAAGCGTTGGCAGAATGTGATTCATTAATTTTGTTAATTTTTGTACCGTTTTCCGTTACCGGTCGCTTGATGTCAAGAAATAGGCATGTGTAATTTTTTAATGCAATTTTCATTCATTGGTAGTTTGTTTTATTTTTTGTAGCCATTCATTAGCGCAGTTAATCTATGTGGTAATATATAGATATTTAGCGATGCAAAATCGTGGAACATGGAGTGTACAAACGGCAACAGCATGGCTACTGTATCGCTAAAGAGTCACTGAGGCTGTCCTCCCAAAAGGTTCAGAGATCATTTAATTTTGTATAAAATATAGTTAATGTGAGGAATAAAAATTGTAAATTGTAAAAATATTAAAACATAAATAACTTAATAAAACTTTATCCGTAATTATGCATCAATTAGATATATTAATATTTTTTAAGTATGCACGTATATAATTATATCTATGTACATATGGTAAATTTAGAAAAAATATGTTTTTGATTAAGTATATATAATATATTAGATCTTTTCTTGAAGATTTGCTGAACAGGCATGAGTTATTGACCTTTCGACTGATACAAGTGTTCTCATGGATACTTTGCAAGGTACCTGTGCCGTATAGGATGGAAATCGACTATCATGTACTACTATTGCAGTTGTCTGCCCTCCTGCAAACAAGTAATGTGGAAAAAAGAAGCACCTATCAAGAAAACGGCACGGTGAAATTCCCGATCCATCCCTTTACGTAGAAAGAGCTTTTAAGAGGATTCCAATGCTAGTAAGGCCGTGGTAGAATACAAAAGCGTACCTGTGGTCTCGTCACTAGATGTTGAGTGGAACTATGGGTTTTAGCTATAAAAAATTATTAACGAAACGCGACTGACAAGGCAACTACATGACTATATGTTAAGATTTTATTTACGTACCCAAGTCAATGATAGCAATGAAAACATGGAATTTATATTGATTCTAAGTAACCTCTTTTATATGTAATCAAAGAGTTTAAGTTTATGCAACGCATTATTTTTCATAGAGCTATTGTAGATAGAGTAGGGAAGCCAGTCTTAAGTAAGCCAGGCAAAAGAAGCATACTATAACAATTCGACAGTTTGTTGCTATAATTAAATTTCCACGGTTGATAATGTGTTTATAAAATGACAAAAACGTGTGTAACTTGTAAAAAGCAGCATATTCCCAGCCTTATTTCTTTAATACGATGCGTTAGTAGAGAGAGAGACAGATACGGTATAGCAATCTTATTTCTCTGACTAACCTTCGGACGATTCTGCTTACAGGCATCCCCCCAACGCTGACAATGTATAATACATCTATGTTATATTCTAATTAATTAATATCCTTCTACAACAGTAGGTATTTTATACCTACTACCTTTTAGTATATTTCAGTTTATTAATGACGTTAGGTAGAGTTTTTAAGGTTTATCTTCATAAATTTATGCATATTGATATCGGTAAACAAGTAACATTTCTTAATCTTATTAAAATGATGCAATGAATGCCACCGCAACACATTTTTCGTTGTATCATTTTGCGATCATTATAATTTTTTCCGTGACCTTAATAATTTTAATAAATTTTAAAGACCTTAAATTATCAAAAATATGTGTCTTTAATATGTATATATCTTTTTGAATGTCCGGGCTGTCCAATGACACTAAAGGAAAAAACTTACAATATTATAAGAGCATATAACCACTGCTTTTTAATAAAAAGATGAAACACTATAGATAGCAGTAAATCTAGCCAGAAAGCTGATATTTTATTGCCTTGTTTGATTGTATTATTTTTTTAAAAGAACTCCTTAAGTTGTTTATACAATATTTTATATTGTAAAAGTTAGGAAGATTAGGCTCAAAAACAATTATCTTACGACATAAAGAACCAAGGATCAAAAATTATAATAGCTGTCAAAATTTACGTCAATTGTGACAATACGTTATTGCCCTGTTGGATTATTCGTTTGCCATACTTTCTAATGTTTAAATAATACAAAGGAAATTCTCATTTTTAGAAAGTCAAGAAAGCGGTCTAAACTAATATAAAAACATTTAAAATCCAAAAAAACAGCGTCTTTCCATTTAGTCCAACTGTCAAAAAGGGGAATAGAAAAAGGAAAAAAAGGCCCATTACCTCCTATTTTAATCCTTTTCTTTAACCTTGTCAGTATGTCATCAAGGCAACAATTATATTCTTTGTCCAAATGAATATCAGATATTATTATTGTTTTAATTTTGTATATCTTTACATAATACCATTGTAATTACTTACAAGAAAATATGAATAAGATAATCATAATATAATGCTTATGTTCATAATTAAAGCTGATATTTATTTTATTACAATTAAAAAAAAACGCGAAAACCATTATTATTATTTCCCTGAACACAAACACGATGTGGTGCGTAAAACATTTGGGGCCGTGCAAGTATTACGTAACCAGATTTATTACAGTTATTTACCCCCCCCCCCCCCCCC
>MOOZ01001398.1:296905-311632 GCA_002930495.1 Cecropterus lyciades | reverse complement strand
TCTCTTGGTATGTGCCATAGCAGGTGTTTGAAATCAATCGTAGGCGTAAGCGACATTATGAAGGTTCATATCTGCTCGATAACGGTCATAGTTGTTGAACAAACCTTTTATTATTAAAAGTACCTGAGCCTACACATTTCCTCGATAGGAAGGATGTACATATATGTGCTTGTTAAAAATGTATCCCTCGCAGTTCATGTTGGACTTTTATCATATATTTTTAGAGTAGGCAATAAAATTAACAGATTAAAGATTAAATGTTTCACGTCTTTCAAAATGAACGAACTTTAGGTTTCCCATTTCTAAACGATGACTTTTGGGCTTTTCAGATGTTCTATACATATACTATTTATCGCGTCATGCAACGTAATGACCCTAAAAATGACTGTATGTTCACCTTGAGTATTACTAGCCGCTGCTTTTAACGGCTATTATTCAGTAGTAAGAAGTAATCTTCTTAGTAGACTTCTTTTGGTATTCCTATGACAATACCATACTTGCAATCATCAAGACATTACATCCGTCACAATCCTGCTTTAAGTGAATTAGTACCACATAATTGTACATTATTCTTGAATAAAGATGATAAAATCCTCATAATGACAAGTGAATCATACAAAGACGTAGATATCAATGGTCATGTAGAACGTGATCTTATCACAATAAACTATATAAACTGTGGGAAATAAATGCTAACTGCTTAATGTGCTTAGGTAAATATACACCTTGTCATGCGTTGATACTTTCACGATACATTTTTCTTCGTTATCAGACCCGAAGCGTTTAAGCTTTATGATATTTGCATTTTACTTGCTACAAACTACACAGTTAAGTATGAAATTTAAATATAAAAGCTAGGTCCATTGCTTTTTATAATATAGTCAGTGACGTAGCTAGGTAATCAACGGCCCAGGGGCAAAAAAATCTAGGGGCCCAGGCCCAACTAAACTATTTAAAATATTTTGTTCCATTTTCGTCGTCTTCCGAATTCCACGTACTCCAGATTTGTCGTAATCCACATTCATGGTACTCCAGATCCAGGGCTTGAGCTTGAGTTGAGCTTGAGGCTTTGATACCCCTTAGATTTGGGCTCTAGGGCACTGCCCCGTCTAGCCTTCCGGAAGCTACGCTGCTGAATATAGTAGTAATAAAGGGCCATGCAGTCCAACTGATGATAAGAAGATGATGGCCTGTCTGCCATATTAAGATTTGACAAGGAGCATGTATGCCACCTGACGGTATGTGCCTTTGCCGCTCTCAGACAACTGTTCTCATCTGGGACTCTCTAACCCTACCTAAGGTCGGCGACAGATATTTTACCCCCCTGAAAACCTATTTGGATTGCTATAAGCATAAGTTTGAGAGACTTACCACATCCTCCAAACTAAAATCAGGAGCATCTGCCTCTGCTGCTATTAAACAGAAATAGTCGTTTCCTCTAGAAACACATGTTCTTTGTTTCTATCTGAGTCACGTCTATCATGTCCACCAGTCTTTGTGAAACCGGAGCATTGTTTCACACGACTGGTTTGAAGAGTCGGTGTCGTCGTGACAGTTTGACTGTTTATTTAGCTCCTTGGCGAATTGTTTGATGATTAATGTGTAACCAGAAACGTATGCGGTATGGCGTTAATTAGAATTGGTGAGGAAATAAAATTAACGTCGAGAACAATTAGTACACTAAATTAAAAGCAAAGAACTCATGCCTTATGTTTTTTTTTAATCTCTAGAAAAAAATATTTCTTTTATTTTTTAAATTAATGATTCATGGATATTTTTATCGCATTCTCTATAAACATTTTTAAGTAATTAAAGTTGAATAAAAATAATACTTATTATTATTTGTATTAGGTAATAATAACATAGCGTGTTAAATTCTTGGATTTTACCTTATTACAAAGTAATTCAGAATACCAAAAAAATCCCAGTTAATAATATGATTTCGGTAAAAAACTTAGTTATGTGCAAGGCTCTGGAATACTTTTATATAACAATCTAATAGGGGAAGTATTAATAATATCGATCTTCCACGTATCGATATTACATCTGGCGTTGTAGTAAAGTCTACTTCATTATAATAAAAGCGTAATCTCGTACATACATAAATCACTGTTAACATACGTAATTAAACGATACTCGAACCGGTCTAAATGGAATTTATTTACTAAGCGTTTCTGAGCAACGTGTTTCTTTCACGTTGTCAGAGTTGGTGGTCTAGAGATGTTGATAGAGATCTGGGTCTCGGTGACTCATGACGCTTTTAATTAATCAAATAAAAGGTCTTGATTAATCAAACTTTTTTGGGTTATCTTGCTTGCTATTTACAAATATCTTGAAATGAAAGACAGTAAGAAATGGAGCAGTTGTAGCATAATTATTGAAACTCGGTCTCTTAATGTAGGGTCCGAGGTTCGAATTTTTCTAAAATTATGTGCGTATTACAAGTTAATTATTACTGCTTTACGACAAAGGAAAACATCGTGAGGAAACCTACAAACCAGAGAGTTCTCTGAAAAAAAAACAATACTCAAAGGTGTGAGAATTTTACCACGTCGCACTTGGCCAGCGCGGTGGTCTATGGCCTAAAACTCTTATTCTGATAGAAGACCCGTGCCCAGCAGTGGGACTATAATGGGATGATGGTTGAGGAAGCGATATTATTATTTTTTTAAATTATACCAACAGTTTAGGCTTCTTGTGTTCTGGTCTAATGAGCATAATGAGAATATGATAATAAAAAATAATATAATTCTTCACTTAAGACAACTCAACCGACCATGTATTGAACGATTTATTAAATTGTGGTTATTGGAAGGAATAATAACAAAGGCTGTTTTTTTGGGGTTGAGTGCAACGTTCTGCGCATGCATAATATGAATGGTAATATGAATAACTCATCCGAGCAGCGGGCCGACTCGCGTCAATGATCTCAATGAGGGCAAAACGTTGCAAACTTGAACGTTTCAAACGAAGAAGCTACTTGTATATGAATTCAAACCAGGCGATGATTTAAATATTTACCGTCTGTTATATTTCAGGTTTGTTTTCTATTGGGGCACTTGTGTTTTAATGTATGTAAGGGGGGTTTTTAAGGTCCGGATTTCCCTTAACATAAGCGAAATTAGAAAAAAATCTTAAAACACGAGGTTATATATATTTCTTTTTGTCTAAAAATTACGATGTCTATTTATTTGGGAATCTTATCTTAGAATAGGTTAAAAAGTTTTTTTAGCGACTAGCCGACCTTTTTTTCGCCGATCACCACTGTTAGACCGCCCCTCTCCCCTGACAACTTAACAAAGCTATAACTACACAAATGATGTAACCTCGTCTTTTTGGATTAAATTGTAAGTATCGACATACATTCATTCACATTTAAAATTCAAAATCTTTATATTGAAATTGTCATTAAGATTTCAACATTGGTAATAAAAAAAGTTTTCATGAACAATGCGATAATATTTAATTTAACGTGTACAGTAAAAACCAACGACAAATGATTTTACTAAAACATCTATAAAGCGACAAGCTATTAAGTAAGTGTTGATCGCGATCGAAAGCAAATTTGTAATTTACGTGTCATTGACACGTGTAGCTAATTTAAATAACACGAAATACATAAATAAGGTGACATTTGATGAAACATTTAGCAGTAAAGCTAGAGGTATTGCACGCTTCATGCTGTTTGTAGTAATTCTAACGATTGGCCTAGGCTTGACACAATATTTGCAAATGTTATTTTGCAAGATGCTACCATCTACTCGTGTGTTAGTGTATGCCTCTGATAGACTACCTCCTATTTCCTTTTGTATTAATATTTAAAATTATTCACTCAATAAATATAATTTTCTAGGTATAAAAATAACGAAGTATAGTTAATACTTCCATTTTATTCATGAGAATATCAACCTTAACATTCGCAACAGTTCAAAGAGATTCTTTTAAAGTTTTTGCCATAGTCCATCTCGCTCGTTCCCATCAACCCCTAATGTTCCCACACCTTTCGCACCCTGTGATTTATGCTCGACCCGCTCTCATTGTGAGTGTGTTCCCGAAAGTGGCAGTCGTTAATTTCATTTCTAAAAAGGGCCAACGGATACGTTGTCTCCGGTGTTGTCACCACTGAGCCAATGAAACCGTTCAAGCTCCCTTTGAATGAGACGCATTCATCTCGTTTCACCGGTTGATTGGGCTCCGACGGAAACGAATTTTGTCAACGGAAGAAGGTCCATCGTTTGTAACAATTTTTGTGTCAGTACGTTTACCGGCTAGCTCTCCATTATACTCGTGCGTGGCGCGTGCGCCGCTGCGTTTAGTTGCGTCCGCAGCACGATCAAGAATAGCCGTCAGCGCTATATTCCCCAGTGAAAAATATAGGTCCAAGTCGGTTCGTTGCTTGTAATCGTTCAACTTGTGTAACGAAATCTTGGTCTATTACTCGATTAATACGTTTCACGTAACAACACGTATATATAGATAAATATTTGTAATTTACTACTAAATATTCGAAGATTATTTAATAAATCGCGCGCGCAAATTTATGTTAAAATTTTGTTATTTTCATAGATTTTTTTATCGCCGTCCATTAGGTTACGTGATACAAGATAAGGACGCGTACGTAGATAACACGAAAAATGGCTGTTAGTATACGCGTCAATCAAACGTCGGTGTGCTAGCTGTAGTTCCATGCGTGGACATAGCCGATGTGCTCTTTGAAGAAACAATAAACAGAGAGATGTTATCGGAAATTTATACGTAAGAGTGATGCGCCTGCGCCGGCACAAGTGTAGCGATGGACCTATTTTCGTAGCACGGAAATAAGAGCGGCAAAAGGAGCAAAAAGCATTGACTACCTAAAAACTTGAGGACGCAGTGTAGTGTATTTTGGGCTGATGTGTGTGATGCAAGCAACAGTTGTATGTGAATTGATGCCGTAGCGTGAGAATAAACCGAATATGAAGAAGAGGACGATATCAAAACTCAAATCCATATTTGGTTCCAAGAAAAGTAAGTAACTTACGCAATCCAGTTGTACTCAACAACCGGTTAATTTATTATTACTTCGCGCGATTTTAACGTACTGTCCATCTTTAGATGCTTTTTTTTCATAATAAGTTAATTGAGCCGGATTCTACTGATTAAAGGAAACGTTTAAAACGTTTTTATTTACGTTATAGAATTTGACATGGTATTGAAATTAATTTAAATTCTTCTTTCTCAGTCTTATATTAGTCGTTATTATCATTTAGCACTCCATAATTTCTAAGGAGTATACTATTTCGTCTAGACTGTTAAGATTGTTAATCCCCTAATTTTTAATAGAATGTTATTGAAAATCGTTCTAAACGTATATTATATCTACAGCTGTTTTTTTTTCATCTCACGTACCATGCACCCTATTTGAGATGAACAGCTGCTCGTTCAATTTTTAACAACCCACATCCCCGTCTTAAGTGTTTTTAATGAACTCTGTAAATTCCTGTCGTTTGAAGAGATGTAAAATAAACATATTATTTATTGCGACATTTTAACATCCTCCGTTAAGTTAAAAATATTTGTTCAGAGTTTAATTGCTTCAATTATTCATTTTAAATTAGGATGGATATTTCCGGAGTAATTGAAGGATCGTTTAAATCAACCCATTTCAACGTGTTGTCTAATGATGTTTTTTATTGAGTGACAGAAAACTAACCATGCTTTCGTTAAATTGGTTAATTGGCTTAATTGATCCGTAACCCCTTTGTAACGTGATCGTATGTGAAAACGGCTTAATATTTACGCAACAACTCCAACGAGGCTGTTGCCTATTTATTCATTCATTGTTGCTACCTAGGGTTCAGATTTCCCAGCGAAAACAATGGAAATACGGGCACGCATATATTCCCGTGCGAAATCCTGTTCTGTGCCTCTCTCGAGTGTAAGCTGAGCATTGTGTTGTGTAGATAACCTAGACTAAACACTAACAAAACCGCTGATAAGCACGTGTCGCGAGTGCTAAATGGCTAAAACACACAGATATTGGAAACTCGCTGTTTATGATTGTAGAGTTTATTCAGTATTCAGGCTCGTGCGCTGAACGTTACATGTATCGTACGCGCAGTTTTTGTACGTTTCTGCTCTAAATGCTCTCTTGCTTTTGTGTGCAGCGCAAAAATGGTAAGATTTTTCTGCTTGTCAAATTAAATCGTTTTTGATAAAAAAAAATATCTCTGTAGTTCCTAGAAGTTCAGGTTGTTAAATTACATTATATCGTAAAAGTAAACTTTTATCTGTTAATGAATATCTTTCTTCAGTTCTCTCCGATTGAATGTAAAGTTTTAATAAACATTTGCAACGGTGCATTTGTATCGAGGATTGAAATTTAATTGTCTTTCACTTAAAGTTCTTTGAGCTATCCAACTAGTTACATCTGAAAGGAAGCTGTTAAGCTAATAGCAATTTTAGGTTATTTGTGACCACCATTACTTCCATTACTTCGTCTTCGTCCGTGACAATTTTACTAACCAGTGATTTCCTTGTATACTCACAAGCCTAATGTAGCTAGGTAGGAGGCATAGCACCAATAGTACTCTGATTATTTGAACGTCAAATTGTTGTAAACATTTTTGTTTCAACATTTCTAATCAGGGGTTACAAAATGTATTTGAAATATTACGGGTCATTCAAACAGCTTCGATAGTAGGTCAAAGTCAAACAATAACGTGTTGTATTTGTAAATATTGTAAATAAAAAATAACTGTATAGTGTTCACGGACGAAATTTTCAAACTCTCTTCGTGAATTGGCGGAGAGAATCCAATGGTATTTCTATAGCGCATAATGTTCTGCAACACTTGGCACACCTTGGTATTGCATGTTACAAGACATTTGAAAATGTCGTTTACTTAAAATTACTTGAATAACTAAATAACGAAGACAAACATGTTTGTTTGTCTTCGTTATTTACTTTTGGTTGCCGTTACTGATGGACCTTGCGGTTAACGTTTATGACATAGTGTTGTTTATTTAGATACCTACGTACATTAGACATTGCTTATGTTCATTCTCTATTGTGGACTATTGCATTGCATATTTTTATCTTTTCATATATTATAAAATCCTGGCTGTTTGTTCATATGTTTTCCTCAAAATTTTCAATGATATTTCCTTCATACAGTATTGTTTTGAGACTAGTTTAGGCATAATATGCGATTCTGCTACATAAATATTAAGTAAAAGTTTCCTAAAACTTAGTGTAAACCTAAGTACATCTCTCAGGTATCTCAGTAGAGTCTGTTTCTGCGGTGTGGCTTGAACCCACAGACGGGCATTGAGGTTAAATGCCAGATCAATACCTACACGTATTGTCATGTTATCTATAAATGTAAACTTTTGCAATACTTAATACTGTTTATTAAACATAATTATCACATTACTTTTAATATAATGTTACGGTCCGATAATCTATTTATCAATTCTCAGACGCATGAAATTTCATCGCCAACATCATTTTTAAACTTAAACTCGCGGTTTGTCTTGCAGCTGAGCAAAGAACTATGAATTATATAGTTAATAAAATAATGACTCAGTGTCATGAGCACTGACGATGTAATCTGAAAACAAAGTATTATATTGAACGCAAACAAAAAATACATTTTGCCTGTCATTTGGCTTCCTCGTCCCGTCTATTTGTTCTGAGAAGATATTTGAGATATGTAACAATATTAGTTTTCATAATATGAAATCGTGCTACAGCGGCGCGCCTACCGTGAACGCGGGATAGATTTCTATTTGTCTATTGGAAATATGATTCAGTTTGCTTTCGCTTCTTCGAGTTTCGAATAATTAAACTTTAATTACTTGAACTCGGTACTGAAAATCTAAAGATTCTTTTAAATGTCGTGTCGCATGATCGCACTAAAGATAGGGAATTGATTTTTCTCTTTTATATTTTTGTTAAGGTTTTAGTTTAGTATGTTTTAAAAATAGCTGGAGTTATTATCAAATCGACTAGAAATAAAATTTTACTTCATTTTGACATTTTCTATAGTTCAATAGATCAAAATGTCAGCATCATAAAGGCTGTCACAGACAAATATATGTCTTAACTTCGTGTTCTGTTTATTGAAATCTCAACGTGACCTTTGTTTGCATAGAAGGCGAGAATGAACGGTGTGAACATAGCATATCCGTTGCACGCGTTTCTCACGGACATGGTCTAACAGATACCAACGTAACCTTTCGAAGAAAGTGTCCGACATTATGTATTGAAGAGTTTAATGCCCAAAGATATTATTTGAAGACACATCTCGACACCTAACCTCACATTTTTCTCACGCTAAACAACTTCGTGAGGAGAGATGTCGATGATATACGGTGGCGTGTAAATTGAAGATTAGTACGTTGTGTTAGTAATGATTATGTTATTATTGTACATGTTTTGAAAGACATATTTATTGTTACTTGATTCATTCTTACGCCAAATTAAGTCTTGGATTGTTTCATTGTAATAGTTCTTTTTTTTTTTTTTATTAAACCAGATCAATAAAATTCTGCATCTCTCCTACCTCTTTAGTGTTACGTTTACCAACAAGATACTTTTTGTCGAGTCCTTGAAAATATCAACAGTTACTTGAAAAATTTAATTTCTTATTTTACAAACGTGTATATAATAATAGAAGTAAATTACAGACATCATCAAATTTATACTGTCGAGAAGATAATCTCTACAGACAGGCTAGTATTTCCGTATCAAATTTTTACTTCACCTATCTCCTATTACCTTTCATGTACATGATTGACGTTTGTCGGTGTAATTTTATTATTATTATTGTGTGAAGTACTTCTCATGTGAAGACTCAATTCATTTCGATAATAAGGCGTTTGCTTCGTCACTAACAAGCGACGATTAGCGAATAATGAAGCGAAACGAAAAGAAAGAATTAGCTAAGATTTTGATAGGTTCTAAAATGAATTAGCAACAATGTTTAAAGTTATCAATATAATTTTTAACTTTTATGACAGTAAGGGCCTCTTTTATATGTATCAAAGTAATTTAAAATAATTATTACACGGATTGATGGACGAGCAATCTCTTTAGAATTTATACCTCGATTACTGGTATATAATTTCTTAAGATGCTTAATTTCAGTTTTTGAGACTTTACAGTCACTGCGAGACACGACTCGACAGCATTATAATTCATACGGTATAGCCATCTTTTTTCAAATCATGATGAAAAAAATATTTGTGTGTAAAATTTTACGCACGTATTTATTTGGAACTATACATTTCGTCACGGTTCCCGCTGAGATAATCATTAATAGTCATCTTTAGATGCTGCCCACTATCTAAAGATGAACCAAGTATTCGAAGCGCTGATATTACAAAAAGTATTCCATTGGTCGCGGTCTTCCGCGATACTTGTTCAAATGGGAAGTAATTTTGTGCTTTATTGCGTTCTTCGCGCAAATTATAGGCCGTAATTAAGTTCATAAGTTACGCTTTCTTCTGTAATAATCCAAGATACGGGATAATCTATAGGCACACTCGATCTTATTGTGCTTATATTAGTTTAATTATAAACCTGAAATGAAATTAGCTATTATAGAAAAATCAAGAAAGACGTATGAGCATACACATCTCTGATCTGATTGTATCATCTGATGTCTTGAAATCGTTTGTCGGAGCACATCTTTAAATCCTTGAATATGTATTGCAATACTTTTCATAATATGTAATCAAACAGTTAAAATTATAATCGTCAAAAGTTTAGAAAAGGTGTCGACAGAAATACATCGGTTAGAATTAATTCTAATGTGGGCTCTTCCGCTCACAACGATCCGTTTTGTTACGCTTGCTGCATATAAATAGAAGAAACTCTTTTTAGACGCCGATAATATTTACTTAACTCGTATAAAACTTTTATATGCGACTCGTAATTATGTTTATTTATGTTTCCGTAACTTCTCGTCTTTATATCTTCTTCGTCTTATAATAATAACTATTAGTTATTCATTAGTTTGACGCCGTACAAGATTTTCCTGTTCGTGACCTCTAGAGTATATATAATATTATAACTATTAACATCAAACCTACACATCATTAAACTTAACCATCAGTCTGCTTACGTAACTATTCATTTCCAGTTTATGGAATGTTTGCATATATCTGGGGGCACGGTAGTGCGTGGAGCGCGAAACAAACACTGCCGTACCATCCTTTACTGGAACCATTTCGCCGTATTTTCAGGCCCCTATTTGAGAACCTCTGGATAAAACCAGAACGCTGAAATTTTCGTCATCCAGTAAGCTATAACCACATACTTAAAATCCAAAATTTCAAGTCTGTAAGCGAAAGAGAAAGAGTCTGTTAAGCGAAAGCAAAGTTTCGCATTTATGACACTCACTCACTCATTATTATCAAAATAGAACTAGTACTTCCCATAAACTCAGAGAGCTGAAATTTGGTACAAAGTTAGGGTTTAATGGACACATAAAGATGTCTCTAAAAGGTCGTCTCTAAAAAGTAATGAAATCTAGACAAAGTTGTGCCTGTCTAAGGTTGGCTAGTTTTTTACAGAATGTTTTTGGTGCGATATTACTGACAATATCAAATAATTCAACAATGTGTTCCCCGCTATAAAACAAGGAGTTTCGTGTTTGACGAACACGAGGTTGTACCAGGAACGTGCAAGTACATTGTCACCCCTCCTTAAATACGTCGTCGTCTTTCACGCCCCTAGTAATAAATTGAATTAATTTAGGTATTAATTTTAAATTCTTAGCTAGTTTTCATAACATCTGACATGAATACTGAATTGTATTTTTGCTTGTCCTGATAGCATTCTCGTTTCCTTAAAGTTATGGGATATCTACTTTAAACTCTAAACAGATAACAATTAAGATAAAACGCCAAAAATACTATCAGTGAAGAGTCGGTGCTGCCGGCTACTCGATAAAACTTCTAGTGATCGTTTGTCTTCCGATACGATCGTAATGGAAAGATATTTAGAACAGCCCTGGCTTGCGGCTGCAATTAAAAAATATCTCCAGTGTAAGTCATGAACTCATTCGAGATAGATAAAGCTGTTCTGCACACGCTTGCGACATCGTAAATTGTAAACATTGTCACGATTACGTTATTCTCTTTGTGTTGCTAGTTTACTACGAGTCGCCATGCCATCAATGAACAGCATTCCTGAATTGCCGTATAGGGGTAACAATTTTCTGACACAGATATAAATGTAAAGTTGTCAAGGTTTGAGGCCATCATTTATATGGGCGTCGGTAACTCGAGCCGTTGTTTGCTCGTCTCTCATTACTTGCATTGAGTCCTTTGATGTCGGTGGACGGCAGACAGCCGTTCGCTTGTTAACTCAATCTATACATATAAATAAAATTGAAGTGTCTGTTTGTAATATAAAAATAACAGCTTTTACCAAACGCATACGAAAGTATGTACGATACTGATAACAAAAAATAAATCACTATAATTTTTGTCTGTCTGTTTATCTGTCTGTTTGTTCTGTGTAATTTCTGAAACCACTGAACCAATTTTGACGGGACTTTCACTGATAGCTGATGTCATAAGGTGTAACTTAGGCTACTTTTATTTTAGATAATTTAATTAGGGTTCCGCATAAAAAAAATAAAAACCTATGAAACCGCGCGCGCTCTACGCGCAGGTATATGTTACTATGTCAAGTTACGTTTTTTTTAAACGCGGGTAAAACCGCGGGGCTCAGCTAGTGTTGAATAAAACCTCCAGCAATTTACGTTCGCCGCACGCGTGAGCGATGTACCGTGCACCGCATATTGGATTTATGATCTTTTGTATCGAATACGGTGAATTTTTTCTCAGAAAAATGTTAATTGTTAAAACTCTGCACGATCAGATTGTTGTGGTTGCCAGAATTACTTAGTAACTCATTACACGAGTTTGTCAAAAGGTTGCATGATTCTATATTGGTATCTGGTTTTTATTTACTTATGTTTATCACAGATTGTTTATAACTAAACATGTTATGGTTATGCTTATGTCTCATTGTATGTTTTAATGTGTTAATAGTAGTACCTACTAACATAAATAGATATATTTTTTTTTATTTATATGGAAAATAATTTGAATTATTACATTATATTTAAATGAATTACTTATTAAATATCTTTGTTCTCTCGGAGATAAACAGTAAATCTTTATTTTAATTTAGAAATGAAATCATAATTTAGTCGAACAAAAAAAAAACTTTGACAAAAAAACTATTATTTCTTTGTCTTTAAAAACACTAAGACAAACGAACACAAAAACACATTTACGTATTCATATACGTAACCGTGTTTTTGTGTTCGTTTTAAAAGTAGTAGTTACCTATGTTTGTAACATTAGCATATGGCAAAAAGCACGTATTGAAGACATGGGGGCATTATCTATTTTAAATAAAAGATCCGCCTCGCCGATGGTTCTGTGTTACATTAGCAGTCCAGTCATGTGTGCCACTTGAACGCCCTCGATTGTGATGCGCCAGCTCTAAGCCGCCGCACCCGTTCTCTCCGGAGTTCACTACACTTTACCATTTTGCTTTTCCTGTTCCAAAGGAATTTATCCTGCTCTAACCTAAGATCGAATCTTCTTGCTCAGACTGAGAGGTGTTCCATCCTACGACATTTGCAGAGGCTGTTATATGTGAATGGTGTAAATTTCAAAGAACTTACAAAAAATATGTAGGTGTGTAAAACATTTTTGTTAAATACATACCGTCCAGAGTATTCATATTTCTTACAAATTCTTGGTCAGAAAAGTTATTAAAGTTGTGGTTAAATCACATTTAATTGCTGTTAAAAACGCATAAACAGTAATTAGTCGAAATAGTCTTGATACAGTTATTAAATGTTGGCGATAACGAAAATTAAATCCAAGTTAAATACATGAGCTTGGTGGCTTTGCGTGGTCTTATGTAATGGCCGCCTTATTCAAGGTCACGGTACTGGTTTTAACTTAAACAGTTTGATACGTAGTGTATATAGTTTGTGGACTGTGTTAACAAAACCGGAATGAAGTGTCACGAATGTTTATGAAGAGGAAGTGACCAGCGAGGAATTGTGAATGAACACCCACTTAACACTGCGAATTATGCTAATGAATTACGTTCTTTCTTGTAGTTTGGATTACCTCGCTCTAGTACCTAAGTGCACGTCAATAATAAATCGTTACTGAATAATTGCCGATTATCTAAAAAACACATGCCGGTTTCAGCCCCGCATTATAATTTTTTTTTGGTGGCAAACAATGTAGTACCTGTTAAAGTGCATGTCAATAATAAATCGTTACTGAATAATTGCCGATTATCTAACAAACACATACCGGTTTCGGCCCCGCATTCGTATAATATAATATTTTTTTGGTGGCAATCTTTTGTGTTTCGACTCAGGAAGCACCACCGCCACACCTTTTTCTGACTAATAACTGAAATAAGGGAGACATGTCTGAAGCTGATGCGTTGCTACAACTTAGTCCTCAGTGGTAGCAACGCATCGATGCCAAACCACAGATGAAACATTTAGGGTTTTCCGCATATGTCCATCGACAATACCATCAGATGGGCTGCATGCTCGTTTGTTTCTTCCATATTTAAAAGAAAAAAAAAAACATCCACGGAATCCTCTCAAGAAGGTAAAATTGTGATCAACCAGGAGTCCAGAAGTCCGAACCACTAAACAGTGGGGATGGTAAATATCTTTTACATTTGTACATTATATTACAATATTTTAACATTGTATTATTATGTAAATATGTTAAGGATCCGGGAGGTATTTGATTTCCTAGAGAATTGCCCGGGTAAAGAGGGTACCCCTCGAGGCCTGAATATCCTTGCCCAACCGCCTTTATGTCGACTTAGCCGTAGCATATGAGAGACCGGAGGGTAAGACGTCCCCCGTTATTATTATTAAGCAGGAGTAGAAATAATCATACTCAAACAAAATTACCTATATAATTAAGAACATTGTCATATTATGCACATTGAAGATTAAATTCTTGTGTACAAACACCCTTGTAGTGTTTGTGAAACCGGTAGTGGTTACCATTCAGTTAACAAATTGGGGCGCTGACCTGCATATAGTTTTCTCCAATAGCAAAGGTATGCGGTATTATAAACTGGTATAAGAATAGCCTTCTTGAGTAGTATTTATATCGGCCACGATTTGATAAGCTTTATAAGATTTTCACATTATGCCTACAGCTTGCGTAGTTAATGGTTAAAACGTTGGGTAGCTACTATAAGTTTCAAATGCTATCGTAGAAAATAAGGTTTTGTTTGTTATAATGAATATTAAAATTCTCGAATGATCAAATTCATTGTAACAATCCCAGTGTGATTTCTGAATACCCTTCAATTGTTCAATATCAATGTAAAGATCATCAAGGTAATTACATAAACAAACATGTCTTGACGCTGTTTGTTTTCGGAAAAGCGTTCGACTGTGATTCACAGTCAACAAAATCACAGTCGAATGCTTTGTTAAAAAGCAATGTTCCCTACTAAACATCACATTCAGGATTCTTGAATTTTGTGTGTATGTGACACAAAATTATTAGTCCTGCGATTTTTTAATGGGACTTAAGTGCCAAATAGAGTTATTAACTATTTATTGGCAAGATGATAAGATATAAAATTCATTTTTTATATCGCATGAATATGTGAACGATCTATTCTTAGAAGTAGACCTTTTTTTTTGTGACGGGGGGGAAA
>MOOZ01001398.1:277476-296745 GCA_002930495.1 Cecropterus lyciades | reverse complement strand
TCTTACTCTTGTATGGGGATATAAGCAGGCGAAGCTACGAGTGGTAGTACACCATTAAACACGTGACGTGTCATAATATTGCGTGACAAAGTAACAATATTTCACGAAATCGATACGAAGGTTGTGCCTGGCTTGCGTCATGTTTACCTTCCGCGCGCCCTTGTGTACGTTACCTTATTCGCTGATTTTGACTACAATAAGGATATTTTGGTATTAGAAGGTAACAGAACTTCGTATTCAATGCCTTAATGTACGTACTCGCTAGTTGGTTGGATTTGTCACTTTTATTTCTATAAATACAAGGATTTAAGCTACGAAAGATATAAAAATACTTATGATATTCTTGTCAAGAGTAGATACTAAAGAGAGAATAAATTGACTCGTTTGATATTGTTAAAAATTAAAGATTTTGGTATATATATTTATAAAACGTTTAATCAAGTAATATACCTATACATTATGCCATTGCATATATCTAGTGAAACCATGATTACTATATCGAACTCAAAAGTGACATTCGAATCTAGATTTGATGCACATCTAGTTGGAAATATAGGATTAAATAATGTCCTCTGCGTGTTTGAGATAACTTCAAAATGAGTCATACCTTAATCTATGTTTATTTCACATAAACATAATAAGAAGCAGCCTAGAAATAACCACTAGGGCTCTTAAAAAGGTCAAAACTTACAAGCAATACATCCTGAAATAAATGGTATTATTCACGTATAACAATCTTTTTGCGTGACTTTTGTACTAAACTTATAAGTTACATAAAAACTGAAAGAGATGTTGTGTAATTTTAAATTCGTGACAACCTTTACCTTGCGCAATGTTTTCTTTCTTAAGAATTTTCTATTATTGAGTCCCTTTAATTAAAAGGTCTAGTTGTAAAGCGTCTTTTCTGGGAAAATATTTCTCTCATATAATGTCTCGTGCTCAAAACTTCTTATCCTCATCATTATGATAGTCATTCCTCAAACGGCTCTTTTGGAAAACGTGTCCTTCGTTTCTATGAAATTATCATTGAAAACACTGTAGTAAATGAGAACTATAACAAAGTTTCTATTATCACATTCACTGCACAAAAGCAACAAATAATTTTCTATTTTCTACCTAATATACATCTTCATTTCAAGTGCAAAAATAAAATTAAACCACCGTCTTTGCTATGAAGGTGACTGAAAGTTATTTATGTTACTCAAAATTACTCAGGTATCTTGAATCCTTTTTGTCGGTACGGTCGATTTTAGACAAGAACTAGATACGTAGGAATATGCTCTGACTATGATTATTAAATTATTGTACACGTCATATTCTTTGATATTTTTTGTATACACGGAGGAAACAGTCATGAACTTCATCTTATGTAAAGTGGGACACTTTAGATAGTATCTACCGAACTTTTAACAGAAATATAATAGAATACCTCGTGTTCATAATAAATTCGACTTTAATCCAGAACATTAGAGCGTCACACTGGTTCTATAATTCAGATATAGGTACCATTGCTGGTGGTGTTGTCGCGGTAGAATTTATAAGAGATCGACCAGATTTATTAATAATTTTTTCTTCTCTTATAGCAAAAGCAGTTGGTAAATTGCACGTAATCTTTTCTATACAGTAATGTAACTGGAATCGTCTTTAATTCCAGGCAAACGACAACATGAACAGCAGCAATCAGCGAAGTCTTCGCGCTCACCGTCGCCGGAGCCGACGGGAGCGACTCCTTCATCAAGCGGGGAATCATTCCGGCCACTCTTGCGCACACCTCCGCCTTCCCGCGCGGGACCTCCGCCCTCCCCGCCAGTCCCTACGCACCCCATAGCTCCCGTCCCCCCACAACCCTCCGGACCTCTTCCCCTCTGCCCATGTCCCGTCTGCGGACGCACGTTCGTACCCCAATCCCTCGCCAAACATGTGAAAATCTGCGAAAAAATGACGGTCAAGAAGAGAAAGACCTTCGACTCTTCGAGACAAAGGCGAGAAGGTAATTTTTTTTATACAAATAATAGTAGTCAGGCTGAGTGTTCAAGGTGGTGGGTAGTTGTTGTGGATGCGAGTTGATGGTTGGGTTACTAATATATTATTATCTTTGTATTTATCTATTCCGTCTACGTAGTTTTCAAAGTTACTCTACTTCCCCAACGCGACACTCTTATGAAAATATGTTCCATGGTGGTGTCAAACCGTCTTTACGGTTGTTTTATGGACAAATTTCATCAAAGTGTAGCAACTTAGAGACAACGGTAGAAATGAACAGTTTAATTATACAGTTACATTTTAAGACCGTAAAATTTCAAGAAGTTTAAGTGTATCTTCTCTTTGCTCCGAATTGTCCTACTGGTAAAATTTAGGCACATCATAGCTATAAACCTAAATAGAACCAGCATTTTAAGAATAAGCCAACAGTACAAGTTGAGGGTCTTCAGATGAATAACGGTTCATTGTCTCGATATCTATTAACAGTCTGACTTTAATTGTTTCTGTGAGAATACTGTTGGTAGATTTATTAGATCCCTATCTTTTTTTGCGCTAAGACCGTCAAAACCACAAATACCATTTCCATTCCAAAACTGTTCAAGAGGGTATAAGAGTACAATAGTACTTATTAAGAATTTTTAAACAAATGCTAAATTTTGATATCGATTGTAGATAAACATGTTTTTGCATGGTTATTTAAGTTTAAGTATATATATTTGGTTCATTATTGATTTTGTAAACCTTTTTTTGTGGGTAATAAGGGGTGATGGCGAATCGTGATAATACCGGTAAGTGTGTGAACCGATTATGCAACGGCATCATGATATGAACGTTTTACTAATCAGACTAAAACGATATAATCTTAAGAATAAGTAATTTAAAAATATAAGACTAAATAATCTTCGTAGTTTGAAACAAAAATAATTCTCAGTAACAATCTTGAGTCTTGACTTAGCACACTATCTGATAGGCTAACTTTATTCATATTTTATTATTTAAGTTTAAGTAAGATTTCTTTTAAATCCGTATTTTTTTCAATAAACCTACACAACAAAAACACTTCTGACATTTGCTGTGGTGCATATCAACTGTGTAATGAGCAATACACTCATGCTTTAGACTGCTGACACTCCACCCGTTATATAAGAGGGGGGTAGGGTGGGCCAGTCCCCTCCACCCTTGGCGTAGGCAAAAAAGGAAAAATCTTGAAACGGGATGACTTTTTTGTATTTTGTTACAAAGTCCATTCTACCCGGACGTTCTTTTAACATAGGGTGAGAAAAAATTCATAGACTATCTATAATATATATTTCTTACGTCAACTACCGTCACTGTTAGACACCCCCCTTAAAATGCTATAGATACCCTCACGCGTTATAAATTTTATTGCATTGCAGCTTTTTGCATCCGGATTTCTTAATTTATTTCCCAAAGGTATTACAACTTGAGAAGTGCATCATAGTGTCAACTGTTACATATGTAAAACACTAAAGTCCATAAAAATATTATACATAAATGCGTTATACCCTCTATAATAATTTATACATTGACTTCTATGACATGTATAAAATGATTATAATACTTATTATATCATACATACTTAGTATATGTGAAATAGTTAGTCAAAAATTACGTATAGAAGGCAAAATCATTTTTGAAGTGAAATAGTCGCGGAATTCTTAAATATTAACGTGTGTGGGATACTGTTACATTTAAAATGTAAATCACTTATGATGTTCAGGCAAGTTTATATCTACTTAGGTACGCTGTATTTGGCGATCAATACTCGACTAGGTGTGGTAGACATGTAGTCAGCTAATTAAACCGCAAACTCCACAAAACGCGCGTTGAACACTACAGTTCCCTTATTAGGCTTAGTACGAGCTTATTACGTTTCCTCAAAACGATTACATTTTTCATTTTTGCCCAACATCTATACTAATATTATAAAGCTGAAGAGTTTGTTTGTTTGTTTGAACGCGCTAATCTCAGGAACTACTGGTCCGATTTGAAAAATTCTTACGGTGTTAGATAGCCCATTTATCGAGGAAGGCTATATGTACGGCTATATGTCATCACGCTAAGACTAATAGGATCACCAATGAAGAATGTTTCAAAATCGGGGTTTTTTTTCTAATGAGATATAAAATTTTGGTTAATGTATGTCACGTTACATTTCTTTTAAACGCGGGTGAAACCGCGAGCTCAACTAGTTGTGATATTGTATATATCAAAATTTAGACGAAAAAGCAAACATGCAATGTATGGCCGAAAACGTTAATGGCGATCGCTTTGGGGAAACGTAATAAACTCGTACTAATAGCACAGTGTGTACCTAAGTTATTTAAAGCTTTGAAGGTATCAGGTTTTAACGCGATTGCAACTAGGTCCATATTTGCATAAAATATGTGCATGCGTCATGTTAAAATTGGCAGGAGACACCTACGATAACCCATCAAAACTTGTAACAATCTCACGAAGCACCGTGTATTGTAATTCTAATGAAATCATTATAAATGCACGAATGGATTAACATTGTTGTGTCGTGTTCTGCCTGTACTGCACGTTCTCTGTTGGGGTTAAACAATAATAATAATTTGCAATCTTTCGTGTATATCGATCTCTGTTTAATGTAAGTTGCATATCTGTATCTGTGTTACATTCATAGACAAAGTGACCAATAGACTCCTAATGCGACATAGGACTGTGATATTTAAATCAGTCCAATAAAATTGTTAAACTCATTCATTCTACAATCTGCGTACAGACTGCGCGAATCGCAGGCGTGTTCAAAAGGAGATGATTTATTGAAGTCTATTTGGTTGTTCTCAGCTATACTCAATATAGTTTACTCAATGCTGAGTGATTCAAGTCATAACTGCAATAAATTTAATCTAAAGTAATTAAAAGTTGCACTTCTTATAGAAACTGTGATGCAATTATAGGTACCGACTTGGAACAATACTTGCCAAAGAATTTCGGTCTTCCAGAAAACAGCCCTTTCCTTGAGAAGAGCCCGCCAAACACTGTCAAGGCGACGCCTAAACCTAAGGCTCCATCAGTGAGGAGTGCTATTATGAAGGTATGTTTATTCACGGCCCACATTTGCAATTCAATTAGCTCTTTCAAGGACAGACAAATTTGAAAACGATTGCGTCAACTTGTTGATAACTTATGCGCTTATCTCATATTCAAAACCAAACATAGTTACGTGTTATGCGAAAATATAGTAATTTATAACCGAAGTCAAAATATCCATTCCAATGCAGACAAACTGACTTGTGTAACGTCTTCGGTGTGTCCATCTTGAAGTAGTTGCTTACAAAATTGTAGTTTGACTACAGTAAATTAGTTTAAAAGGCTTTCAAGGATATTTGTCCCGCTTTTCTTTGTCATGTAAATGATTACACGCACTATTGTTTAGAATAATTACCAATCTTGTTTGAAATGCTTATCGTTAATTGCGTAAGTAACTTGAAGGATATTACATCTTGCTAAGATTTTTGAACGATTTGTACGTGTGTATTTGGCAAAAAAAATCATTGAAGATCAATTTGTACGTGTGTGGTGACTTTGCCGATAGCGGAATAAATTATCTTTCCGATACGTATTGTTATTTACGATTTTTTTCAAGCCAGTATTATCATATGAGAACGTATCGACTCGACCTCTTCCAAGATTCTATTTTATACTGAATGTATTAAGCAAAGTTTATTTTCTTCCAATATTTTATTCAATAGATATGCTTTTTACAATTGTTGAAAGACCTGTTACTCAAATAAGAGGTCGTTCATTGATTTCGTGACGAATTTTGAGGCACATTTTTCAATTTGAATCATGCACGTATGCAGCATTTCGTCTCAAGAAATGATCGCTGCCGCCCATGAATACCTCTAATCAATCTCGAAAAGAACAGGAGTTTCCCACTGTACGGCATGTTCCGCTAGGTAGCACTACCGCTGGTAAATCGTGTACAGCAGACGTTGTGATTTCTCAAATGAACCACAAAATTTAACCTCGTAGAAGTGTATTCCATCTCCTCATTCCAGCCAGCAGCGGATCTTCAGAAGTGTCCGCATTGCAACCGCAACTTCGGCATGCGTGCGTTCGAGCGCCACGTGGAGTGGTGCGCGGACAAGGCGAAGATATTGCCCGCGGCGCCCGCGCAGCCCCCGCCACACATAGCTGACGCGAAGCAAAGGCTCAATGCACGCACGCAGTATAAAGCTCCGCTTGTGCGGGGGAGACGGTGAGTACACTATAATCCACCTGAAGATAACTGCACTCTTGCTGTTGGTGCGAGGGATACGGTGAGTACACTTATATAGTCGATTGACGTGAGATAACTGCAGCTCTACTACCGATCCGTCTGATGATTGCACACTAGCTGCTGGTGCGTGGGAGACGGTGAGTACACTTATATAGTACATTGATGTTAGATAACTGCAGCTCTACTACCAATCCGCCTGAAGATAACTGCACTCCAGCTGCTGGAGCGGGGGATACGGTAAGTACACTAAAATAGTCCATCGATGTTAAGTAACTACAGCTCTTCTACCAATCCTTCTGATGACAATTGCAGCCCCGCTGCCAGTAAGTGGGAAACGGTGAGTAGACTTATGTAGTCGATGTTAGATAACTTGACGACCCGCGTGGCGGAGCGGTCACCATACCGGTCTGACACGCAGTGGGTCCCGGGTTCGATCCCCGGCCAGACAGAAATCTGAATGATGAGTTTAGATTTCTGTTCTGGGTCTGGGTGTTTGTGTATTCGTCTTTGTGTGTCCATGCCACCCACGACACAGGAGAAAATCTTAGTATGGGGCTATGAGTGTAGAAAGCGTGTGTTTCTTTTAACTGCAGCTCTGCTACCAATCCATTTTATAATAACTGTTGTCCAGCTGCAAAGAGGATAGAAGATAGAGTTGAATACTGGTGTGTTATTACTTGTAAGGACTAAATCGGAACGCCTCATGTACGTAATTATGCCTTTCAATGTTTTGATGTTGATGAACAAGTTTATTACAAATGCATTTGCCACTGACTCGGAAAGCCTCTTCTACCTATGAAGCTTTCCAGACCCTTCAGCATCCAGTACCAACTACGACAGCGCTGTATGAGCAGTGACCGTACAAAATCACCATTGTCATAGGTTTTAGTTTTCTGTTATCCGTCATGCTAAGTGTCGATTACACTACTTCATCCTTATTACCATCTCAATTCCAGCTCGTCTCAATCCCGCGATAAGTCTTCCAACAGCAGATCGGCATCAGTGGAGTCCTCCCGGGGTGTTTCACCCCCGCACCCTCGGGAGTACGGCGACTATAGGCACGGACGTACCCGGGCGTCAGGTAAGTCAAATTTCTGTATGTACTTTAATATATATACTGATTAGCCTAAAAGTAAACTGGCTGATTTGATTGAATGGTTAATAACTTTTAAATAGGCACTTTGTGGCATAGGCATTTGGTGGTAGGCATAAGCCTATGGTGGTATTCATTGAATACCTTGGTCTATCCGATATCTTACTTGATGTGAACGTATTTAACCTACGATTACTGTTTCTGGAGAAGGCAATAAGTGTTATTTAACGCACTACAACAAGTTGTTTAAATATTGAATCATTAGTGACAGATAGGTCATAGTGACGTGAACTGATCTTAAGAAATCACTGTTCGTACCGATACTACTTAACCTAGTTTTTTTTTTAGTAACAAACTTTAGGATCCATTCATCTAAACTATAAGAAAACAAGCTTACCATCAGAACTTCGTACCTAAATAGATTATAAATCATTTCCAGAATCAATGTCAAGCAACGACTGCCACGACGACTCACCCCACATACCAGTTATCAAGAACACTCGTGTGGCGCAAAACAATTCGTCCGGCGACGCCAACGTCCGAGCGAGACAGGCTCGCCTCGCCAGAGATCTTAGTAGTTCTAGGTTAGTACTAACATACATCGGAACTAAGTAATATTATAGGAAATAGTATAACAGATCTAAAGTTGGATTTAATGTTAATTTTCCAAATTCTATTTATGAGTTGAATCTTTTTCAATATATTTTTAACATTTTAATCATAACCAACGCAGTTTAAGTATGTAGTAGTTACATAAAGCATATGTAATAGCTTATGTAATAGCTTTAATTAAAGTGTACGTAGAACTAGGTTAAGTTTATCAAATGAGGGGAAAGGAAGGAATAATTGTTAGTCTTATTTTAATATATTACAATGTGAACATGCATCGTTCCTGTCTCCTTGTTTGTAAAAACATTCTATTGCATTTATTTCCTTCCTTTCCCTTCCTCTAGAAATACCCAAGAATCCCAATCATCAAATATCCAACAAAGCTGCACTGATCCTAATATACCAAAACCGATAAGTCAAAACAAGCCCAAGGTGAAAATAAATAAAACGAAACAACAGCAATTAAAAAAATTAGAAGAAATTGCCAAAAAAAGTAGTGAACGAAGTCAAAAGATTATTGAAGAACGGAAATGTCATAAAAAAGGTATAGATAAAAAAGATAATACACAAAAGAGTCAGATACCCATACCAAAGTTAGGCAAAAATAAAAACACCAAAGAAACTGTTGTGCAAGAAAATTCTTGTACTAATGAGACAGATTCTGTAAAAAGCTGCAAGGAAACTTTAAAGTCGAAAAAAGTTACAAAATCGAAAAATGAACCTATAGATTTGAAAGAAAAATGTAAAAAAGAAAAGGTAACTAGATTGAAAGCAAAAAAAGGAATGATAAAACAAATAACAGACAGTGCTATAAGTTTGGATAGTTTAGAGGAATGTCCTCAAATTACTGGTGACACTAAAAACTGTCAATCTATCGGTATTAACACAGAGTTATTATGCCCTTGTGTACCTTGCGTTATACATATTACACCAGATCAAAAACATATAAGTAAAAACAAAATAAAGAGTAATGCGAAAGATAATGATAATATAAAGAAACAAATTGAAGAATCAAACACAACTGTGGAATTGTTGTATCGCAATCCAAAAATGGTAAGTTCCTGCGATACACAAGAGAAAGATATTTATCAGATACCTTCCGAGAAATTTGAAAGTGATATAAATGTTAACATAGAAGACGTACATTCATTTCATGAACAAGAACTTACATTATCTTCAAATGAAATGTTCGAACAATCAAAAATATTTGACTTTAAACATAAACCGCGTCAAGAAACCCCACAACTATTGTTAGGTAAAGGGAGCGATGAGGAAGAATGTAATTTATCTGGTGAAAAAATAGAGGAGCATTATGAACATGACCTGAGTGAAGATAATTTTGATGATTCGGTAGAAAAAGAAGGTTCACGCCATTGTAGTGACGGTGACGATAATATACACGATGATCTTGGCTGTAGATATGGTAGTGGTGACACCTACACAAAATTTACTGAAAACCCCACGGACCTGGAGGAATTCTTAGCACTGACTGATGATATGATAATCAATAATGAAAAGAACGAAAAGTTGCAAATGGATGTTGAGATTGATAATTTACATACCCCTCGAACGAATTCAATTGAAGTTTTAAATAACCATCAAGTCAACGAGAATAACAAAGAAACACCAATTCCAGCCAAGTACATGTTTTCAGACACTTTGAATGAATTAAAAAGTAATTTTAAAGATTTATTGAGTAGTGCTTCCAAAAGTGTGAATATTAAATATACATCATCAAATTCCGTGGATGAAAATGTTAAAGTGAGTGATATGGAACATATAGTTGTTTATGAAACAAAACGTCATGAACAAAAGGTGGATAAAACTAACGTAATAAAAGAGGAACCAAAATTAAAATTACCATCTATTTCTGAGAGTAATAAAAGTAATAAGATTTTAAACAAAGATTGTCATGGCAGAAAGAAGCTTATTAGTCAAAAAAATGCCGGTAAATATAAGCTCCTAAGCCAACAAAAAAGGAGTAATCGAGAATATTTAACTTTTACTGTCAATGAAAATAAAGACGAAGATGCTCATTCTATATCATCGGAAGCACCTCCGTTAAAACTTCCAAGAATTGAATTAAAAAGGTTTAAGTGTATTATCCTATCCTTCATCCCGTTTCACTATTTCCAATATTCGACTTCGTTTCACCATTTTAGTGAATATAAATAACAAGCAAGGACAAGGCAAATGTAGTGTAAACTCAATTGCATGTTTCCATAGTTTACAGTTTGGATAAAAATGTATATATTTTCATACATGTATTTGCATACATTTGCTTGTTATTTTGTAAAAATCATGTTTTGTATGTGTACATTGACATATTTCAGATTGGACGATAATTACGATCCGTTCGTATCTGCGGCTAGGCAAATGAAGGAACTTATGTCATCAGACACTAATTTGCCTAAAAAGACCCAAAATTCTAAAGATCCCAATAGAACCCTTCCTATCCTAAAAAACAACACTAAGGACAAAACTCCCACAACATCCTACAATAACACGAAAATGATTAAAGATTCAATTAATAAAACATATCAGAAAACTCCAACACTTCAGCGAATGAAATCTTTCGGTAGTACCAATAATGATAATAGCAATAACTCTTTTGGTGGTAGGTGCAGTTCATTTAGAATTAACAGAAACGACAAAAAATCTAGTCAAAAATTAAATACAACATTTACTAAATCCAGCAAAGAAAATATTAGTTCAGTGGAGAAAAGTTATTTTACGCGCAATAGCACACTGAACAAATCTTTTTCTAGCTACAGTAGTTCTAATTATAGCACACCTAAACCAAAAGATAAAATCCCTAAAATAGCTACATCCATGTATCATGGATTTCAACGTACCACCATAAAGCAACCAGTTAAACTCGATAAAATAAAAAGAGATGACGAAAAAAAGGATTTTGTAAATCTTGACTCTATTCTCGCTTTCGATAACGTTTCTTTAGCTGATAGTAATTATATTGATCCCAGGCTTATAAACGAAAATGATAACTTACCCATCAATGTTAATACAATCTTAAATAATCCAGATATAATAAGCAGTATGGAGTCATTACTTACTACTGAGAATTTGCCAGCTAAATTTGAGTCTTTTAGTACATGTAACGGCAATAATAAATCCAATAATACATTAGATTCTTACCTTAAAAACGAGAACAATAATAATCATCTCAATGGCAATAAAAGCATTGCCCCAAAAATTAATGATATAGGTTCACAATATGACAAAATTTTATCTTCGTTAGAACAAAGTATAACATCAAAAACGTCAGTACGTGACGACGATTCTTTGTGCGAAGATTTCGATCTTGAAGAGTTCATGACTTCTTTCGATGAAGAAGTACATAAACAAAGATCTGAGAATAAACGGACTTGCAGCTCTACCACTAGAGTAGTGAAGCAATGTGAGATTTCGGATAATAAGTGTTTTCAAACGCATACCATTAATTCGCCAAAAATAGAAAATAATAGAAATGGTATGATTCCAGTAAATAAATCAACATCTCTTATTTTTAGCAGTAACAATATTGTGGGCGATAAGTTGTTCCCCTCCTCCGTCAAACGTTCCACGTCCCTCCTTGATTCCCTTCAAAAGAAAAACGTTCAGAAGTTTGAAGGTGCCAAAAGCCGTCATAAAACCGACCAACTAGAGGAAGATCTTATGAAATCTCTTAAAGATTTCGATAAATTCTACGAGAATCAAAGTAACGAAAATTGCCAGTCGAATAAAGATGTTACAGACAGCAATAAAAACGTAATAAATGGTGCAGCGAAAAAAGATTCACACAAGAAATCGGAACATAGAAAACCGGAGAATTCTTCAAATGGAAACTATACTCCCAACGGAAAAGCGAGTAACGATTCCGCTTATAGCAGGTTAGTCAGGTAATCGATTATTTTTGTAAGGTGATATATATATGATAGTTAATATAGTGTTAAGAATATTATTTTATTACACAATTCCTACTTTTGAAATATTAACAATTTAGATTGCTTCCATATTTGGGGATATAATGTCAAGCTTTGCCCCCAATATTTTGTTTACAGCGCTCTCAAATTGAACTTGTAGTTTTTGAATGGCCTGGTATTTTTTCAGCCTTAACAGAATATCTCCGTCAAAATTGTCTGTATGCAATGCTAAAGAGCTGAATGGTGTAGAATCCCTAGAAAGGATTCCTGCTGCATCAGAGACGAATAGTAGTCAAAAGGACGACGCGCATTCTGAGTCCAGTGAAGAGTTCTTAGCGATGGAGCGATCGGCCGAGTTAAATGAACCATTATCCGTGGGCAACCCTCAGATACCTTTTAAGGATTTGAAATCAAGTGGAAATCAATTAAACGGTAAGCATCCAATCATATTATTTGCCTCCTCATTTCCAAGGGTCTTATGAAATCTTGCAATATCTTGTAAGCTGATCAGATATTTCTACAACTCGTGGTAACGAATCAAGGAAGATTTTTTAAGCTGTTATCACTTTGAATAAAGCTTTATGTAAAGTTTTTTTTTTTCATTTAAAGTATACCATTCGCATTTGCACAGTAGGCTACAGCTTGAATCTTGAAAAGAGGCACAATACGGGGGCGTCTATTTAATATGATTTTAAGCTAGAATACATGAGATTTGATGAGATTTATCTCAACCCTATTGGTGTTTCCTAGAAAAACGAGCTAGCTCCCGCGCGTCTTCCCGTCGCAGTCCGACATGGCAGCCGCGGCCGGCGCTGAGCTCGAGCGGGTCGGAGACGTCGCTGCACCGCCCGCGCCGCGACTCCGGGCCGCGCCTGTCGCGCTTCTGCCACGAGTGCGGCAACAAGTTCCCCGTCGACACTGCCAAATTTTGTATCGAGTGCGGCGTCAAACGACTCGTTGTGTAATTTATGGGGAGGAAGAATGCTGATTTTTAACACGTTCAATGCCACTGTGATTTTCACGAATGCGTCTCAGATGCTGTATACTTTGACACGAGTATTTTGAGCGCATCCGGCGTGTTGCACAGCGATGAAATTTACGAGAAAAGCAAGGTGTGTTGGTGGCCTGAACGTGTTAAGGCGCCAATACTAAGCTTGAATTTGACGTTTAATGTCATCGTGATATTGACGTCTTGTGGGCTAATATAATAACGCCATCTAGCGATTTGAGTTGGCTCCCGATTGTGACGTGTTTTGTGTGCGTTATCTAGTCTAATATTTTTGTCAAGTCTTTTACTTTACGTGCAAAGAAATATCTGCATTTTAACTCTGACCAATTATATTAATTGTAAAATGTTGGATAGAATAGTGTTCAAAAGACATGCTACTTAATTACGGTTGAAGTATTGTCTGTTTGACATGAATTTTAATGAAATGTTGCGATATACCTAATTCTGTTTGATGTGGCAACTATGATTATAATTATGTGTTGATACCCTTTTGGTGTACTTTTGGGTAAGAGATGTATGAAATGAACAATTTTAAAACTGAATAAATTGTTTGACCAAAAATATGTGCGCACAAATAATCTTTTGAATGCTACTTGTTTTAGGGAACTTAGATCTTTTCTTACAATTTTGCGTTGCTTAGTTTTGTATATTATAATATAAACAAATAATATATTTCATTTAACAAAATGTTACCAAATTATTGTAACTATTTAAGCTAATTTATGAAATGTGCCTTTTTTGTAAAGTATTGTTCGGCTCTGTTGATGTAGACCTTATTTTTGTTTAGGGCTTTTTCTGACGCATTGCTTGGTATTCGTTGTGAAGGCAGCTTTAGAAATTGAAGTATCTGTGATATATCAAGAACTCAGTTGAGCAACACACAATGGAATTTAAAATAATATTAAGTGCCAACTTTTCTTTAAATTTTGAATGGGCTTTTGTGAATGTATGTTTATTTGTAATTTTTTGTTTTGTACTTGTTAGAGCGAATATTTGTTTTCTTTTATAATAACTCTTTAGTTGCACTTCCAGATATATCTTATTAATATTTCTCGTCTACAACATGGTAGCCATTTTAACAAGACTGATTTGATTTTCAATATACTGATGTATGGTTCTAACCTACTGTTATATTGTTTTTAATAAATAACTATCATGTAATAAATTAACATTTTAATAAAAATAATTTGTGTCATTTATATCAAAACACACAGATAGTTTATAAAAACATAACTTTGAGATTAGTATCTGTTTTATGCATTAAAATATTATAAGCTTAAGTAAAAAACAATGTTAATATGTACACACAATCTATACTTATTTCCATCACGGATCAGTACTTATCTTGCAAAAGTTTGACTATCAAACCCTGCAAGTCCCAGATTCTAAACATATGCTGCTCGGACCAGTGCTTCTGTTTATTCATCCACTTATCAAAATGGTGACCATAACTGTCTTAGATTGATCTAAAAAGCTTATATAATCAATTTAAATCTATGTCAGTATTTATAGACATGAAAATTACCTGTGTCCATGACACTCATATCAATTCTACAATTCTATGTTGTATTGATTAGAAAATTACTTATATTTCAAAATCCATGATGAGTATTTAACCTACAAATTCAATAATAATTTCTACTGCCTTAAAGCCTAAAAGTGCTTCGGTATGCCTTCCTGGGTGGTATGCCACCTCGAACCCTTAGTCTACGAAGAGCCTCCCGAAGATGTTTGGGCTGCAATGGACCAGCTTCTCCAGACTTTTCCAAAACTTCCAGTGCTAAAAAAATAGACCTTTTATTTATTATTGCCACATCACAGCAGACATTACCAATAAGGGTGATGTTGGTATGAGTGATTTAACATGATTTAACATACTAGTGATTTATTTAGGTTAGACTATTTCATTTGGATTGGTTACATATTAAATTCTTTCATGTTCTTAAACATAACTTTGATGCCTAAATAAGTGCAGCTATTTCAAAAAATTACCCAGCAGGGACTTATCGAAAAATATTTTATACAAGCCTTTTTTGAAGTGTAAATTAGTGGCATTTAATATGACTCAGTCACTTCACTCTATTTATATAGATACATACCTTCCTCTACCACTTCCCCAACAAACACTTTAGCAATACCAGACATTGCGATAACCACATTTTGTCCCACAGAACATCCAGTAATGGTTTGCATCAACCTTTTGACAGCTGCCTTAGGAAATGCAGCTCGTCTGTACATTTCATATCTGTCCAGCTGCTCTTCTGTGAAGTTGGATACTAGCACTCTGAAAAATGTGACTTTGTAAAGTAAGCTCACATAATTATGAAGATTAATATGCTTTGCAATATTATAATTAAGATTACAACACATCTCTACAAAATGAAATTGGCAGTAACTGAATTTAGAATCTGATGCATTTACCCAGCTGTTCAACACCAAATGCCTGCACTATATAATACATCAATCACCATACCAATTCTTACATGCCAAAATTCAGTTGCAGTTCTATTCTGGACTAGGCAAACATCTAAATGCTGAGATTTTTGTGAATATGAGTGGTTACAGGTGTAGGTTACAGTGACCTGCACTGTAACCTACACAAAACAGTTACTATCATATTAAATCAATGCAAATCCACTATGTGAATGGAGTCTCATTCAAAAATAATTTCATGAAAAATACACAAAAACAATACGTACTGCATTTTTTCTCGCTCCTCTTCTTCCAACTCTTTCTTACTCTTCTTTTCCCTTTCTCTTTCACTCATGAGGGCTTCCTCTGCATTTTGTTCATTGTTATTATCGGACTCGCTCTGTTGGAAATCATTCATATTCGGCATGACAGTGTTGTCCATTGCATTGTCTAGATCAGCATAACTGTCTTCAATAATAATTGATGGTTTATCATCAATTGTTTGGGATTGGTCAAATGAGTAATCATTGATATAAGTGTCATATTGATCATTGACATCAAGGGAGTCAGATTGTGTGCCTATGAAGTTGTCTGAGCTCTCCGTGTAGATGCTTCCTAGTTCATCTCTATGTGAGCTTTCCATGTTATGTATGTCTGTGTATGATTCAATGATTTCACTTTGAACATTTGTATCTGGAATACTCTCTCCATAGTTGACCAGTGTTGTATCTGAAAACAATCTCCAACCAATGAAATAATTACATAACACCATTATGATATACATAAAGAATTTGTAAAACCCTTCATGGTTCAAATTTGACCCACTGCAGTAACTATTTCTTTTCTAATAACAACAGTGTTGTGTTGTACTGTGTTTTGTTTTTATAGGATATGGTAAGGGAAATACTCCTTAATGCAGATTTCCAACTTAATCCTCAGGGGTACTACAGGGGTCCTACATGGGTGGCAGTGACCTCTCACCATTAGGTGCAATGCATGCTTATTTGATTTAACCTAAAAAAATATTAAGAATAAAGCATTTAACTTATCTATAAGTAATATTTACAAGTCACTAAAATATTAATTTAAGTGTTAAATTTTAATCAAAAGTGTACCACTTACATTCAGGTTCATCTTTTAATAGTTTCTCCTCGATTTCCAATGATATTTCTTGGTCATCCTCATTAGAATCACTGTGGTCTAACTCATGTGCTAGTTCATTCTCTGTAATTAGATTATAACATAATTAATAGTGCTATATTATCTTCATTAAAATTAGGTATGGACAATGTTTGATAACAATGAAAACGAGTGGTAAAAAAATGCTGATAACTTCCTACATATTCCATACATACTGCTGTGACTACACAAGATAACTTCCTCTTTCACATGTCTTCAATTCAAGTATGTCTCCCTTATCACACCCTTCAGACCAGAACACAGCAGCGCATAACACTGTTGCTATTAGCCAGAAATAGGTGTGGCGGCGGTGCTTCCGGAGTCGAACCACAGAGCGTTCTACCACCTCCGATAATTCTGTATATGTAACTCTGCTGTGGTGGTTTAAAAATAAGGTAAAGCAGACTTACTCAAACATTTAAGTCAAAACAAATACAAATATAAGTAAGTGACAATCGAGATCTTGAGCTTGATTTGAGTGAAAATGATTTAGACATGATTAATATTGTGCCTTAACAAATTACGAACCTCTTAATCTTTCTGCTTCTGACAAGCTGTCGCTGCTCAAATTATCAGCCATTTAGCAATTCTTGCTTGCAGATTTTTAAAGTAAATATACAACAAATATTAAGTCACAAAAAAGGAAATAATTGGTAATGTTTAGAATTAATTGTATAAAAGTGCGAAATACAATTATTTATTTTTCTCATCACTGTCAAACTCAATGCGATGCAGAATGTCAATGTCAGTGAGTATCACAGACTACTTAATCACTATATATGTTTCAGATTATTCAGATTGAATAGAAAATATAAAAACTCTCGGAGTAAATAAATATTCCCCGTTGTTCCATAACAGAAAATCGATATATAAGCTCACTAAAAAATTATTAATTTATCAATCTAGTACTAACATAGCGAGGAATGCTTGTAATTTGCCAGACACAAATATATAAAACCGTACTCATACTGATAGCATTTATTGAACTTATTAGATCATCAGGTGTTGAATGTAGTTGTTATTTTTTTCTTACTTGGTTATAAATTATTTTTATGACTAGTGGTTGTAGCAAGTTTGAAGACAATATTGTATAACTCATTGGCTAAAATCAATACATAACATATTTATTTAACATTGGACGAAAATTTATTTTTTAGGCATAATAACCAAAAATATGTCCCTCGGCCAAACGTTAGTTAAACTGCTAAGTTGTTGTAAAGACAATGGTGTAAAAATTATGAGATTTTGAAATTATAAAAATGATATTTATCAAATACAAAGCTGGAAACAGAAAATTATAATAGGGTGCTCACGCCTGTTCAATTTTATAAACAAATTCAGATAGGCAATTAAATTGTATCGTTCGGTTCGGGCGTAAATTGTGCCCAATTTCACTCATTAGTTTAATCTTTCAGTAACTCAATCAACAATTTAATCCGTGGATCAAATTGGGAAGCGTTGACATCCTATTATTAGTACACTAAACTACATACAGTGAACCGTAAGAGTTAACACGAACGTATATTGATTGTAAAGTTCTTGGAGGAATAACAATTTACGCTTTGCTTTATACGTCAGTATTGTGAAACTGTGAAGTTTGTAGGTAGCTGTCATTGTTGTCAATTTGTCATTTTGTTGGAGGTACGGCGGATGTGTGCATGTTGATTGCGGAAATTTTCTAAAAGCGACAAAATTTGTACTCTGGGTGCGGACAGAGAGTTCCATCATGAGTGCAATTATGAAGGCAGCGTTTTCTCGAAGCCATGCATCATTGGTTAGTTAATGGAAAAATTATAGTGTACATATTTAAATTATTATGTAATCCAAAAATGTTTTAGTACCAGCCGCGCCGAACTTTCGCAGTGATTGTGAAACACTTTCTTCGCCCTTTTTTTGGTAACAAAACGACAAGCATGAAGTTGTATTGTATCTTTGTTTTTTTTTTTTATGATTAGCGTATCTGTTGAGCGCGGCTTCCTCGCAGCTTCTGAAAAATTTAATTGCGTTTTGATAATTTTCCTTACATAGCGGTACACGTTGAATATAAACCAGTATTATTTATCGATTATTGAACGCATTATACATACGTTGTTACGTCTTAAACTACACTTTGCATTTACAAATACTAACATTTTAAGAGTTTGTTGTAGGCTTCCGGCTTGTATAGAAATCTACATCTGTCCGTGGGTGGCGCCAGGCCAGCCAAGGATGCATCAGCTAACACAAACACCTCCAAGGCCTATACTGTAATTGATCACCAACATGATGCTTTGGTCATTGGTGCTGGTGGGGCTGGGTTGCGGGCGGCCTTTGGCCTGGTTCAGGAGGGCTTCAAGACGGCTGTGGTGACCAAGCTGTTCCCCACAAGGTCCCACACTGTTGCTGCTCAAGGTGGCATCAATGCTGCTTTAGGTATGTCTCTTAGTGAATCTATTTGCTAATGTGCTTCTACCCTACAATGTCAATATTCCAAGGTATTTTTGACGCACTTCCCCATTTTTTTATGTTATAAATTAGATATAGGTTGGCTTACTTTTTGTATTGTATTGTTATTTGTTTGTTACTTGCAGTGATCATCATTAATTATTTAATTATGAAAATATAAATAAGCAAATAGATAATTTTATATAACTTATAAATGAAAGAAAACAATTGAATCAAATAAGGTATAATAATTCAAATATAATTAATTTGAAATTGGTATTGTTAATTGCTAATGTTATTTGTAACAGATGGCCATGAAGAGCAGTTACCTTTTAAAATACAAGGTGAACTGTATGCTTATTTAGTG
>MOOZ01001398.1:262428-277396 GCA_002930495.1 Cecropterus lyciades | reverse complement strand
GAGATGTTGTGCGGGAATTGATGGTCAACGCTCCCCGAATGCTGCCACTGTACATTATATATTTAGGTACAAAAAGACTATACACAATAAATAAAATAAAAAAATTATATTGGACAAAAACTTCTTATCTCTTCTAACAACACTATTGTGATAGTTTTCTATGACATCAGCTCCATTATACTTTTATTATAAGTCAACCATAGCTTTGTTTGCCTTAAAATGTAAAAATATGTATACATTTTGTAGTACTGTACTAGAGACATACAATAGAAATGTATGGTTTAAAATCATTCTAGCCATAACTAAAACCAAACACTGTGAATGTCACACTGCCCTGATTGATGGATCAATTAGTATATAGATTATCACTAAGAAATAAAATGATTTTTTAATTATTTTTTTCTCTGACACTAGCCATGTTGAGTGTAACATAAACACATGTAAATTTAAATCTTTGATGTTTCCTGGAGCAGAAAATTAGCGGCCTTTATCTTAATTTAATGTATCGGATTCAGAAACATTGAGTAGAATCAAGAAATCTCACAAATAATGACGTTTTCAGGTAACATGGAAGAGGACAGTTGGCTGTGGCATATGTATGACACCGTTAAAGGATCTGATTGGCTGGGAGACCAGGTAAACATGGGCTAGAACACTTATTGGTCTAATAATATAATTTTCATAATTCTTTGGAAATCTTTCCAAAACGAATTATTCTTATTTGACAATTATCATATCCTTTGTCATTTGTAATCATTTTCCGCAGTAATTTTATATCATGTCAAAGTTGTCTTGTTAATGTTTATCATCATTAATTAAATATGCTACTCTAGTGTCCATCCATCCGTTTACTGTTAGATAAAGTTTTAATTGAGGAGGAGGGTAAGAAAATAATATAATACTTGCACTGAATTATCTAAGGTAATTTGACTGCACTCCAGACCACAGTTTACTAACTTGGATAGTGCAACGTCCGAAAGTAGCTATCAGTCTTTGACACTAAGAAACACCAATTCAATCTTTACTGTGCCAACTCCAGCCAATTATCCAACTGGAGCTTATTCAAGAAAAAAAAAAACTTAGTTACCAAACCAATACTAAACTAGCCACTAAATAATAAAAATCACATTTAAGTGGTATCTCAAGATTTTAGTTTTGATCGGGCTTAGGATGGCTTTATGCAGCTATAGATAGTGAAGTGCTTTCCACTGTTTGTAAAAATCAAACCATCACAAGCATTCCAAAGATAAGATTGCAACCATCAAGTTGAATAACACAGCAAGTATATCAATATAATATAATTACAATAAATCATGTATCTTTATCTTTAGGATAACACAATTTCTTAATCTCCAGATATTGGCTTATCCACGGCAGCAGTAGCCTGTATTCTAGTTATACAATAAAATAAATAAGCTACAAGTATCATGTATCATTGGTTCATTTTACTAGATCAAAATATTGTAATAGACTAATAATGTTTGTTTGTTTTTGTTTTCTTAGTAAGTAATTGTAAAGGAATTTTGTTTAGGAGAACTCTAATAAAATTAGCTCCTTCGAATATTAAATAAGCATCAAATATTTAACCATATTATTGTATATCCATAACATTGCACACATAAGTATTTATCCACCCAATATTCTTTATTTTATCATTGTCAACACTTTTCTTTCCAATTTCTTAGATCACCTCACAGAATAAAATAAGTTACCAAAAACACTTAGGAATATAAACAAGTAGAAACTTATTTTCCTTTTTCGTAATTTCCTTGACAAATTCGCGGTAATTGGTTATGGTCACGACTTCGAATACTAAAATATGCATGAATTTGTACATTCTAGATATCTAACTTAGATCAGTATTCTAGAATGTCAATAACAAAGAAATCTGCTTGTTAAATTAAATATAGAATTGTAATTTTAAATTGTAATTTCAATTTACGACGTGCCAGAAACAGTGCAGTTCGACCGGGCAGGTATCACCGCCACACCTATTTCTAGCGCCAAGCGGTTCTTGCGTTTCGTTGGAAGGGTGTGGTTGCCGACTCACTCATTATATGAGGCGACCATCTCAGTCCTCGGGAGTGGCAACGCATCTGTGATCGACTTCAGATAAAACCCCTGTTCTGTATGAAGTTGCTTACAGATGTCCATGGGCGGCAGTAACAACTTATCATCAGATGGACTACATGCTCGTTTGCTACTTTAATCTGATAAAAAAATATCATAGGATGCCATTCACTACATGACGCGGGAGGCGCCCCACGCTGTCATAGAACTGGACAATTATGGTATGCCCTTCTCGAGGACACCTGAGGGCAAGATCTACCAACGCGCCTTCGGAGGACAGTCGCTTAAGTTCGGAAAGGGTGGACAGGCGCATAGATGCTGCGCGGTCGCTGACAGGTAATGATTACTATAATACCAGTAGACGTAAGTACAGTGAGAGATAGGCAAAGTGATAAAAAACAAGTGCACCTTTTTGTAGTTGCCTGTAGTGCAGTAAATGGCATTTTTCAAAGCAGCACTATGCTCGATTAGCATCAGCTTTTATCTATTAGAAGGGATAAACTTAACGTTGCTAAAGAGTTTTTTAGGAATCAGTTCAAAATGAATAATATTTTAATTTTAATTGGCATTTTCTTTTGTCTCATAGTTAGAATAGCTTCTCAAACGTTTTTGTTTCGTATAATATTTTTTTGTAAATTCATTACCTTTTACCAAATGTATGTTTACAAATTTATCGTCCTTAGTTCTTAACTAACAGTCGATACGGGCCGGTTCGTTCACGAAGTTAGAGAATGACCTGAATTCTTTTAGCGTAGACAGCGTCGCTACTGCCTTTTTGGTTTATAAATTTTTGTCAGCTCTTATAATAAATTATTCATGAATGAATTTTATCGTTACTAAATACTAAATATTTTTTTTGTAATAAAAGACCAAGCTTTTATTAGACCTTCAGAAAAAGCTGACGTGGCGGCGTGTAGCTAACAGCAAACTGTAACTCCTTACAGAAATTCCTTACAGTCTGTACGTCGGTATCAATTGGCTCATAGAAGCCGCTTCTATATTGCAAACTACTTTGAGCCAGTCAGTATTCAGCCTATCATTCCGGCTTAGCGAGGTGTTTATTGGTGTAATATTTATGTATTGCATGTTGGTTTTGTATAACGTAGGTCAGTCATTTTCAATCTTTTTCATGGCACGGGGGTCTTCAACAGGGGTGTTAACACTTAAAAAAGTGTGTCTCCAACCATCCGCTGCTTGTAACTTAATTATGTTATAAATATGAAAGCAGTAAAATGACACTATTTATTTTATAATTAGATTAGGTTAAATGCCACCGCTAAACATTAAAACTGTCTTAGTTAAAATGCGTTTTTAAATTTTTTTGCATTGCAAAAAAATAAAAGAAACTTTGCATAGTTTCTTTTATTTTTTTGCTTGTAGTCTTGGAGACCCCCAAAGATTCTCCAACGAAACTTTGAAAAACACTGACGTAGGTGATAATAACGTTCGTTCTGTAAACAAATATATAATAATTTAATTATATGTACCGTGCACTCGTACCGCAGTATGAGCTCGTGATCTGTAAACTGTCCCAGAACTTCTTGAACATAGACTGAGCATTATATGCAATACCTACAATTACTGTTATCTATCCGTTATCTACTAGTACATATTTAATAACGCCATTTAGATTCAATCGTGACGTTCGAATTGCTTGCTAAATTTTCCTGGCGTCTCAGTTGAAGTACAACTTTATCTTCACTGCCTATATCTATGGATTGTTTATTCACGTTAATAGACATGTACGATAAGAATGAATGTTTTATTTTCAGAGAATCTAGTTTAAAGTCTCCTTTCTCTTTAGTTCCGTTTTATTTTCGTTTGTCAACCTATTGCTGCGCTGCTGAGAACCGGTCTCTTTTTAAAGTTAAAAGTTTATGTTATAATCTACCAAGTTTGTTCGTTGGCCAAGTGTGTATTGGCAGACTATACATCTTTGAAAAGTTTTTATTTTTATTTTTATTTAAGAACTTACAGGCGTGTAGATTACCTCACGATGTTTTCCTACGCCGTTTAAGCAATAAATTTTTGATACGCACATAAGTGCGTGTCTGAGACTTTAATCCAGGACCCCCGATTGAGAATTCGAGTATGAACCACCAAGCTATCTCTGCTGAGATCCAAACACTGTGCATTTACTATACGAAAGTTCATACAGATACAGCATGTAAACAAATGTTATGACGCCCATAGGGATTTTAAACCTAACCTAAATAAGAAAAGTATCACATATAAGGTCACAAATATGTTAATTTTAAAATATCCAACAGAACCGGCCACTCTCTGCTGCACACATTGTACGGTCAGTCCCTGCGTTACGACTGCGAATATTTTATCGAGTACTTCGCGCTGGACCTCTTGATGGAAGACGGCGTGTGCAAGGGATGCATTGCACTCAATCTGGAAGATGGAACCTTGCACAGGTAATGCCTTTTTCACCCAGACGAACAAGTCTAAGACTCATCAACACTGTAGATCGACGCCGTAAAACGAAATTGTAGTATCTCGAAAAAAAAAATGAATTTAAGTTATATACATTAAATCAATTACATTAATCTTAGAATGGTTTTATAAGTGAGATATAATACTTTTTAGTTTATAAGTAAATATTTTACAACATAAGCGACTAGTAGACTTTAATATAAAAAAAAAAAAAAAATTCTTCAATATTATTTTTTAAGGCTCTGGTGTAAAGTTGCAGTTTTCGAAATACAACAAAATTATAACAAAACACAACATTCGAAATACGACAAGTTCGCTTTCCTGCTTCGATATGTACTAATTATATTCATATTGATATGTTCTAATTACACATTCACAAAAGTATAAAATCCTATAAAGTATGGTAACCAACCAAGACGGTTGGTTACCATACTATTAATATTTCTAGGTGCACTTCCGAAAAGCGCATACCGCCGATCGACCTAAAATTTGGTATACCAACGTATTTTGACCTCCTGATCACGAATATCATAAGGAAAATTGGCGCAAATGCCATTTTAAATAAGAAAAACAGAGGAGAACCTCTTTTCGTTCGGTGTGCATGATAGCGCATTCCTAACCGATTTAGACTTTTCTTTAGCTTTCGCCAGAAAGGGTGTGTGTGTGTTTTGTGTGTATGTGTACAGCGGAGATTAGGACTGTGGGGCGTCACTCCCACATTTTTAACAACTCAAAACCCTCTCCACAATGTGTGTGTTTTATGTACCTTTTCCAGGATAGCAAGTTTTAATATCCGCGATCAGTTGGATGAAGGGATCGACATTGAGTTTTTTTAACCTTCGCCGTCACAAAAATTCGCAAAGATGATCTCCTATCGTTTGTTTCGTAACTCTACCACGAGATAACGATCGACGCATCCACCGCCAGGAGGATTCGATATTCCTTCGATTCGGGATTCGCCCTACAGTCCTAATCTCCGCTGTACACACACACACACAAAACACACACACACCCTTTCTCGCGAAAGCTAAAAAAAAAAGTCTAAATCGGTTAGGAATGCGCGATCATGCACACCGAACGAAAAGACGTTCTCCTCCGTTTTTCTTATTCAAAATGGCGTTTACGCCAATTTTCCTTATGATATTCGTGATCAGGAGGTCAAAATACGTCATTACACCAAATTTCAGATTGGTCGGCGGTATGCGCTTTTCGGAAATTTATCCATATTTCTCATTTAGGGATTACCGGAAAACCGGATCCTATAATCCGATCGATCCGGGATCAATATACATTTACTGGATTGACGGAAATTCGAATTGAAAATTAAACTGGATTACAATCTTGGCTTACATTTATTATAGACTTTTACTGTATGGATCAAAACAACAGTCACCTCCTTTACTGTTGTTTTGATATTCCAAAAGAAATATAACTCCCTATTTAAGCTGAAATATTGTATAAGAGTTCATGCATGCAGTGTTAACAGTGACAATGTCCGTTGGAATTTATAGAGAAGCTCTTGAATTTTATTTATATACAATTGCTTGTTTAAATAGTCATATTAGTATAATTATATAGGGAGCATACTTGCCTTCGTAATTTATGTCTTTAACTATCACGTGTAGCAAGATATATGGTAAGGAAAATGTATAAAATCTATTGCAGATTATCACTCGGAACTATCCTGTCACTTTATTGTACTCCAATTCACATTCCTGTTAAAGAAAAAGTGCTAAAAGGCATTCAACTTGTTATTCTCATAGAAATCGACACTTTCATGATACCTTAACGTGTTTTCCATTGTCAGTCGCATCAATATTTGTATAGGTTTTGTAATGTATTTACGCAGCTGTTTGAGAATTACACGCCACTTGATTATTTGCTGCTTCCTAAAACGTTGTACAAACTTACGTTTTTTACTATTGTAATTTTTCTGATATTGCTATCTCAAAACGCTGTATTTTGTATTTGAGACCTCCGTATCATTATGTCTATACAAAAAAGCTATTCTTCTTTCTTAAAATGAATAGTTCCTAAAAGGTTATATAATCAAAAAATGTGATTATGTAAAGTGGATGTAATACTTGTGTATGTTTTATTAATGTAATTGAAGTAATCCAAGGCACTTAATGTTAAGTAAAATACATATAATAATAATAATGTAGGTGTTGCGTGGGTTCACATTGCATGTATTTGCAAAAAATTGATTGGAGAGCTTAGAATAGATTTTTTGTTTTTTTTTTTCGATTTTTTTTTCGTCTTTGTGCATTTAAATTCCTTTAAATGCATGTAAATTATAAAAAAATCAATAAAATTATCATTTTTTTTACAGGTGCTAATATAATATTAGACTATATTAGACATAAAATTAAATGACGTATATTTATTTGTAAAATACTTCATTTTAATTTAATATTTATACAGTTACACAATAGTTGCCTTGCTAATCTATACTAATATATACAAATGAGATGCTGTATGTCTGTTTGTTACTCAATCACACAAGAACCACTGGTTCTATTTACGTGAAATTTTGCATGGATGTAGCTTATTTACCTGGCCAACTATAGGCTACTTTTGATTTCAATATTTGCGCTATTTAAAGATGGCAACTATTTTTATGTCCCGTAGCGAAGCACGAGTACTTCAGCTAGTAATCACTAATTAAAAGGTAAATTCGTAGATTCCAAGCAAAGAACACGATCCTGGCGACGGGTGGTACTGGGCGGTCATACTTCAGCTGCACGTCAGCGCACACTTGCACCGGCGACGGCACAGCCATGGCTGCTCGCGCTGGACTACAAAACGAAGACATGGAGTTCGTGCAGTTCCATCCCACTGGTAAAGGGATTTAACCGACTTTTACAGATAACCGATGGAGTAGAACAGTCCTCGAATGGAGACCACGTCTGGGCAAAGGGAGTACAGGCCGCCCCCCGACCAGGTAGATTGATGACCTGAAGAAGACGGCGGGCTACCGCTGGTTCAGATGGATCGGTCGGAGCGACATAGATTAGGGGAAGCCTATGTACAGCAGTGAACTTTCAAGGGCTGATGAATGAATGGAACCGACATTTAACAATTTTCCGGGAAAAATTCAAAATAAATTCAAATTCCATTAAATGGGAAACTACCCGTAAACAATGCCGATCGAATCGCTTCGGTCAGTAGCGGCATCGCGAAGTAATGCCCATGAACATACATAAAAAAATTACGTGACGAATAGATAACCTCTACCCTTTGGGAAGTCGGTTATAAAAGAGGGATTTCTATGTTCACTTTTCAAAGTGGTTGAACGATTCTGGTTCGACCAGGGAGGTACCACCGCTAGACTTACTTCTACCGTGAAGAAGTTCTTACGTTTCGGTTGAAGGGTGGAAGGGTAGTTGCACGACAAATTTCTAAGAGAGATGATAATAGGATGATAATAATTAAACAGTATAATACCCATAGTAAAAAAATGTATACAAAATAACAAACTAAACCAGTAGGCGGTGTAATCGCTTTCAAGGGTAGCTATAAAAAGGTGGTAAATGTAAACGTTAATCCTCGGTGTACATGATGCGGACTGAATGATGACGTTACCAATAAAAATATGGTGTAATTTACGAGATGTTATTTTCTCGCATGCGTCTAAATTTGTAGGACAAAATTGTGTGCCATCTGAAAGAAGCATGGGCATGTAGCGCATTCAACTGCTTTTCGCATTTTATCTTTGTAATCTTTGTAAAATAAAATAATTTAAATAAAAATTATAAAAAAAAACACATGTATTCGTAACTTAAAACCATCCAGAATAAAAGGCTTATCAAAAATATTTTTTCAATTCGGGTTTGTACTTAATTCTAATATAGTGTAGAATACCGGTCGGCAACACGGGCTTCATAGTAGCTAGATGAGTAAATAGATAATGCGGCCTGCATTCGGCAGTAGTCTCTGAAATTTGTCGGCGAAAAAACAGGTTCTCAAAAATAGTGTCTAATATTTCTTGACCGTCGAAAAAATGGTCGGTAGCAAAAAAATCTCTCCATGAATTGAAGTGTACAGGGGCGTGAAATTAGTGACCTGGAAGTATAGACGTTTATAGTACAGAGCCTAGATTCCCAAAGTGGTCCAGGTGGGGTCCCAGGGGGTCAACGTTGGATTGTCAAAAAATGGGGGTGCATAATTCGTAAGCGGGATTCCACAAACAATTATCTGCTTTCGATAGTGAAGAACTAAAATGTTAGTTTGACTTCTCCTATCAATGAAGGCAGTTTTTATTATTTTACACCATGCCATGATCATGGCTATGTTAATTTGCTACTTGAAATTTATATCTAACAATGAAGTAGCGCATAATCAAATAAGCATTATCGACTCGTTGATTGTATGTGTTCACTGGCGCCACTTGACATCAACAACCAACAATATAAAATCGACCATCGATTGATGGAACAACAATCCAGGTGGTAGAACCAGTGTAGTTCGACCGGGGAGGTACCACCGCCACACCTATTTCTAGCGTGAAGCAGTTCTTGCGTTTCGGTGGAAAGGTGTGGTTGCCGGCTCGCTTATATATGAGGTGACTTTTAGTCCTAGAGTAACAGCGCATCTGCAATCGACTTCAGATAGAACCCCTGTTCTATATGATGTTGCTTACAGATGTCCATGGGTGGCAGTAATCACTTACCGTCAGGTGGACTGCATGCTCGTTTGCTACTTCAGTCAGATAAAAAATAACGTTTAATAATGATATTAACGTTACCCCCAGGTATCTACGGAGCCGGTTGCCTGATGACGGAGGGCTGTCGCGGTGAGGGTGGTTTCCTCGTGAACGCGAAGGGCGAACGCTTCATGGAGCGTTACGCTCCGGTGGCGAAGGATCTCGCCAGTCGTGACGTTGTATCACGTGCTATGACCGTCGAGATTATGGAAGGTACAATGCATTTAGTGTAATTGGTGTAAAACCTTGAGCATAATCGTGCTCTGTATTGTAGGCTCGTGCATATACCTGCATTATAATTTCATCGTTATCTCGCAAACCCCGTATTGCGTCCGTCTTTTATATTATTTTTTTAATGATTACCCGCGTAGAGAGTGGTTACCATACCGATTAACACGCAATGGGTTCCGGATTCGATCCCCGGCTAGACAGACATCTGAATGATGGATTTAGTTTCCTGTTTTGAGTTTGGGTGTTTATGCATCCATCGTTATAAGTGTCAATGGTACCCACGACACAGGTGAATATCCTAGTGTAGGGCTATGAGTTTAGAAAGCATTGTTTATTTGACGACCCGCGTGGCGGAAAGGTCACCTTGCCGGTCTGACACGCAGTGGGTCCCGGGTTCGATCCCCGGCTAGAGAGACATCTGAATGATGAGTTTAAATTTCTGTTCTGGGCCTGGGTGTTTGTGTATTCGTCTTTGTGTGTCCATGGCACCCATGACACAGGAGAAAATCCTACTATGGGGCTATGAGTGTAAAAAGCGTTTATGTTTACGTTTATTTGTTAACCTTAATTTTGATGTGACTATATCTTGTTTTTGATATTATTTCAATAGAAAGAACTAAAAGAAAGAAATAAATATTAATTGTTACATTAAAGGCACCGGGTAGTCTTACCTCACCTTGAATGTAATCCTCGTCGCCTATAGATATTTTGAACGTTGAAAGCTGTCATTATTCCGATATTTTAACAAACATGAGTAAAAAATATAATAAGGTATAATCATTAGATACGCATTCTCCAACGCTCTATCGAGTCTTTCGTATAGCGCTATACAAGCGATATAAGGGCCATGATTAAGTTTTAAAGTATACATGCTTATGCTTGCAACGTTGCACGCGCTGACAAATATACAAACATTTAACCTCTATTTTGCCCTCTTAGTGGTATAAAATAAAGAAAGGCATTGTTCTTGGCATAGATAGTTTAGATTCGGCCATGATTAGTCAAACATGAGCATATACATAAGTATAGGACAGAAAAATAATTAACTTATATACTATAATATATATATGTATGGACAGTTTAAATAAAAAGTATTCCCATGCTAAAATGGTAGCAGTATTGTCTACCAGATTTCTTTTCTTTACTTTCGTTTTCTTACTTCGTTTCGTTTCGTTTCGTTTTTATTACTTTCGTATTATTTGACACACACGGGTAAATCAATTATAGCTATATGTACCTATTAAATACTCGTATAATAGAGAAAAATTAAAATCACAATTCAATCTTGGCAGTCAGCCAGTTTTGGCTATTATAGGAGACATTTCCTATCGTCATGTGACTTTTACATAATATAAATAACATTCCTCATTCATCATAATATTTATAATATAACATTATTCAACAAAATTCATAAGTCTTTATGCGTGTATGATATTTTTGAGCGTCTTCCAAAAAGGAGGTTCTGAATTCCGTTTTAATTGTTATTGTTGAATTTATTGTAGACGCGAAAGAAACTAACGTAACGTGTTATAAAATGTTATGGAAAATTAGTTTAAAATTAAATGTTTAATAAGCTTAGATTATCGTAAAAACTGTGATCAATATAAGATGCGCTTCAAATAGAACTCTGTAGTCCAGTAAAGACTCAATCCGGAAAATCGCCTTTTATTTCATTGTCTCTCATTTCGTGTTAGCGCGTTGAGTACTTTTTGGGTGAACAAAAATCATGAAAGTCGCGTCAACGTCACCTAACGCTTTCCATGAGCTATATGTATAATGTGTATATATGTACATAGATATAAATATACCTCCATGAGTTTTTTTTAAGTTTTCACTTGTATGGGCAGTGCTCATGACTGCATTTTTTACTATTTGCTAATAGTCTTCATTGAACCAATAAGTTACATTATATTTTTCTAAGGGGCAGGTCAATAAATACGTGCAGTTAATTTTGCATGTCAGTAGTGACGTGTAGTATATTTGGCCCCTAAATCACACTATTCACGGATGACGTAAGCGGTATTGATAAAAACGATACATTATCTTATGTGTTTGTTACTGGGGAAAAAACAACCTTTAAATTTAATCTTATAAACTTGTATACATACAAGATATGTAGATAATTTTGATAAGTTTGATAGTGATGCATGTGGGGCGATCTATTATTGTAACAAGTTTGGTGTAATGTTACAAATAACCTTAGTAACATCTTAGTGAAATAGATGTCCAAAAGTAATTGTAAAGGTGATGGATTAGCTACTTTATTTTCATAGTTTTCCTATGAACTATCTATAGTCGTCTCATAAGAGGTCGAAATTCATAAGGGAATCTTGGGTACAATAGTGAGGGTAACAACGGGTTAATTTGACATTTTTAATTTAGTTTTTTAGTTAATAATTGTTTTTGAATACAAATGTTATAAGACGGTTCCACGTAGTTCATTGTTATACCGGTTTATTTCAACCACTCATACAGTATTAATAATTCTTGCCTTGAAAGCAGATGCCACGCGAAATTTACCAAATAGATCGTGAATATGCATTTAGCATAACATTATGTACCTTTTTGTTAATATATTTACATTTTTTTCTGTGCTACTTCAGTGACAATTATATTAAATAAATAAAATTAGTGTCTGTCAATCACTATAACACAAGAGTTACTTTCTAAATTCATATTATGCAAGTGCAAATTTATGCAATATTATAACGAAAAATATAGTGAAACAGAATAGAGCATTAAACGTACAACTATTTGCATAATGCGAATACAAATAGTCTTAACACCTAATGTTAAGCACTATGTCGCCTATTCGTATATGAACATTAAATGTAAATGTAACCATATTGCGTAGAAATCGACATACATAGTATCACCGCTACACGTGTTCCTACTGTGAAACAGTTCATACATTTCGTTGGACGGGTGCGTATGCCGGATGATTTATATTCGTGACGAACATTTAAGTCCCTACGATTGGCAATGCTTCTGTACTCTACTTCATGTAGAATCTCCGTTGTATATGGAGTTGGTTACAGATGTCCACTTGCCATGGGTTATAAAAAATCGTGCTAAGTAAAATTTTGACGTAACTAGGAGCGTGGCAGTGCACGCTCCTAGTTTACGTTTTTAGTCATCTGATACAACTTCCATCAAAAGATACTGAGTAGTGTTAATCTATGCCAACTCTTTACAACAATCTTTAGCTTAAAGCAGCTGTGATGGAAAAAAATATTGTACAGAAAATTTGTAACAGTTCCCGTAGGGCAACATAAAATAAAGACATTTCATTTCTACATGCCTAATTTAGTACAGTTCATATTCAAGTATCCACTTACTCAATATGTTGCGCATGCGCAGGTCGCGGCTGCGGACCGGAGAAGGACCACGTACACCTGCAGCTGCACCATCTCCCCCCTGAACAGCTGCGACAACGTCTGCCCGGCATCTCGGAGACTGCAATGATCTTCGCTGGTGTTGACGTAACCAAGGAGCCCATCCCCGTGTTGCCCACCGTGCACTACAACATGGGAGGCACGCCCACTAACTACAAGGGAGAGGTGCGTGAATATATTTTTAACAAAGGAATTAATGATTATACAAATACAGCCGTAAAAATGCAAAAAGAACTACTTCGAGGCAGGCGATGCATTAAGACGATGACTGTTTTTCACCACGTAATCTATGGGCCTTATCATTAAGCCTTAATTTAAATTGAAAAAAAAAAAATGTATTCGAATCTTTCTTATTAAGATATACAGCAATTTTTGTAGTAGTATGTAGTAAAATGGAGCATGCAGTCCACATTCTTCAATACACCACCGCCCATGGGGTCCTGTTTACAAAAGCGTTACTAAAATGGTCTCTTCATACGAAAGTGAGCCGGCAATCACACTCTTCTGTTTAATCGTAAAACCGCAGCTTCACCCTATTCATAAATATGTGTGGCGGTGGAACTTTCCTGCTCCTCCCCGGTAGAATCGCTGTCCTATATGGAATTGCTTACAGATGTCCTAGTTAGTAAATATCGAAGCAGGAAAGCGAACTTGTCGTATTTCGAAAACTGCAACTTTACACCAGAGCCTTAAAAAATAATATTGAAGAATTTAATTATTTTTTTTTTATATTAAAGTCCACTAGTAGCTTATGTTGTAAAATATTTACTTATAAACTAAAAAGTATTATATCTCACTTATAAAACCATTCTAAAATTAATGTAATTGATTTAATGTATATAACTTAAATTCATTTTTTTTCCGAGATACTACACGAAAATGATGACTATTTATTTATTAATTATTTATTTTCAGTAAATTCAAAAATTTCATATATATTCAAGTATATATGGAGTACATACAGTCTATATGTAGTATGTAGGAGTGTGTACGGTGTGGAGAACCCGTCGCCACGACAAGCCTCGCCACGCCAACAATCATGTTTTCATATAGATCTTTCACATAAAGAAACACCTCAACTAATTTGTTGTCTCATTTCAGGTGATCGTCCACCGCAACGGCCGCGACCAGGTGGTACCCGGTCTTCTGGCGGCGGGCGAGGCCTCGTGCGCCTCAGTACACGGGGCGAACCGCCTCGGAGCCAACTCGCTGCTGGACATCGTGGTGTTCGGCCGCGCGTGCGCGCTCACCGTCGCCAGCACCAGCCGCCCGGGGGATGCTCAGGGACAACTTAAGGACGTGAGTATGCGGCGGCGGCGGATGAACTTAACGTTGATGTATGGAACGGTATTTTATCTATTTCCAAGGGAGGGCGGGAAATCAATCATAAAACGCTTTCTACACTCATAGCCCCCACAGTAGGATTTTCTTTTGCGTCGTGGGTGCCATTGACACACAAAAACGAATACACAAAAACCCAGACCCAGAACAGAAATCTAAACTCATCATTCAGATGTCTGTCTGGCCTGGAGATTGAACCCGGGATCCACTGCGTGTCAGACCGACATGGCGACCGCTGCACCACGTGGGTTCCTTTTAGAGACTCCTAACGGTAGAATTTCAGTGCGTAGAGTAGTAGTTTCAAGAATATAGTCAAAAGTTTCCACACTCATTCTGGTGTAATCGTAGTTTTTTTTTTTTATAGTATGGAAGTAGCAAACGAGCATGCAACCCACCTGAAGTTAGCCACAAATGTGTCGCTACCCCTGAGGACTAAGTTAAAGTATGTCACCCTTACCATACCCTTCAGACCAGAACACAACAGTGCATAACACTGCTGTTATGAGGTAGAAATAGGTATGGCGGTGATGCTTCCGGAGTCGAACCACAAAGAGTTCTACCACCTTCAAAATCCCACATAAGAACATAAGCCCGTAAAGTACACATACGCAACAAAGACACATAACGCGTTAAAAACAATTAAATGCGTAACAAAAACAAGTAAATAATAATAATATAAACGTATGTAACATACTTAGACGCATACATTAAATGCATGAAACGCATGTAATATACCTAATCATTGAAACGTATAGAACAAAACATTAAAAAGTAACGAGTAAAG
>MOOZ01001398.1:242366-256702 GCA_002930495.1 Cecropterus lyciades | reverse complement strand
CCACTTACCAACAGGCGGGCTGCATGCTCGTTTGCACCAATACTATATATTATGTGTATAAAAAATATAATATATGTATGTTAATCTATGAAAAGTAAATGTGTATGTCACTACTAACTACTTTTTTTACTTATAACCATAATCATGTTGATGCTGTAAAACATACGTAGCCAAAAACAAATGCTGCACTGTAAAATAAATTCATTATTTTATTTAAATTTTTGACCGCTTAAGAATAAAAACTCACGCGCACTTTCTTCATCGTCATTGATGTATCACCCATATCAAAGGAACTACACATAATAACATATGCATTTTATATTTCAGGTAATCTCTGACTGTGGGTGCTGACTGAGCGATGCAGTATTCCTTTAGTGCACGTCTTGGCCCAACCGATTTTTATGTGTTCATTTCCAACGCCATTATTTATTTCCCTATTTATTTTAGTGTAGTTCGTCAAACGTAACAAGTATTTCCGCAATAATACTCCTAAAGTAATATCTCTAACATTTAGCAGACTTTATGACAACTAGAAGTAATGCTTGACGTAATTGCGATTTTTTATATAATTTAATCAGTTTAATTGTGATAATAGAGTGAATGAGCAGCATTTATTGTTACTGTTACTTTCGATATTCTATGTCTCAACCTCAGCAGCACCAAGGTACTTAAGTTAGATAAGCAAAAATCATTTCTGAGTACCCTAAAATGTGCTACGACTATAACTCTTCATATAAATAAACTCTATACTAGTAGATGATAATCTCTTTGCAAATACTGTATTTTTTTCGAAGACTTTCAATCCTGACATTTTTAAGAAAATCACGTAAACAAATGTTAAAATATTATGCTGTAAAGTAATTATAATCAATTAAGTTCTTGTATATTATAATTTAGAATCCAGTATTAAGATGAAATTAAAATAATAATGTACAAGTTTATACATATAAGGGTACAAATAAAAAATATATAAATATGTTCTAGTAAAAGTTGTTTTATTTGTTCGTTAATGTTTGTTAGGAAATATTAATTGCATGTACGCTACGTATTGAACGTTTAAAAGGCGATCATCATCACGATGCTTTCTTTAATTTGATAGTAATTGACCAAATCGTAATGTGAAATATTAGGAGTTCATAAATTGTTGCTAGAAATGAAGCAAGATCTATTTAGAGTACGTATATCAGCAATATGCGATATATCGGTTCTAATATTGCATACGCGTTGACGTATGCATTATTAGATCCGAGCAACGAAAGTGAAAACAACGAAAAGATTGACGCACGATTGATTCTCATTAATATTAATGACGTCAACTACTATAATCAGTGCATTGTTTGTTGAAAATATTCCGTGCAGATATCATACGACACTGTTCCCCGAATATAAATAGAATTTGTTTTAAAAACTTTAAAACAACTATGCGGTGTGTGTGATATGTGTAGAATATAATAAGAGCCCCAGATTAAATCAAACACGACTTATATCTTAATTCAACGAATATTTTATCGTAGCTTTTAATTGGTGTATTGTTCCCAAAGGCCTATAGTATTACATATTCTATATCATCTTTTAAGAAACTAGTGAAGTTTATTCAGTTGAATTTTTTTATATACGTACAATATATGTACCTATTAATCTTGGAAATTTAAGAAATAAAGACGGAACTTCACTTAAAATGGTGATAGGACTTTTAATGTGTAACAGGTGCTTAGGTAGTCTCAAAACATCATTAATCTATAAAGAGTAGTAGAAAATAAATAATTAGTATTGGTAGTATCTACCAAAGGATCGTTGACCACAGGAAACGGCATTAACAAACAAATATATTGCAATATCAAATCAAGATGACAGGCTATATTTCATTCTGCCGCATATCAGGAACCATAGGGGGCAAGCCACTGCGACCTGTTCTTAATTGCATTGTTACTACTGTCAACATAAGAATTATTATTAAAATGTACTTAAATTCAGGCAAACTAAAATATACCACAGAATTGCTTTGTGCAAATAATAAGTCCAATATTGTACACATGTTGGACTTACATCTTATACCTTAGTTTGCCTAAACACCAAACGAACGATGGTAGAATAGATCATTTAACGTTGACCATCGGTTGTTACCACGTCAATCCATCGACGATAAGAGTGGATAAGTCGACATCGAATACATTTATGACACTACTTTTGCAGATAGTATCTGTGAAAAACTCAATCATCGTTCGACGATAAGTCCATCAACGTCGTATCGACTGGTACCTACCCATCCAAGCAGCCAAACTTACCACACCAATCTATCGCCGTCGATCGATTGTCTATCTTTATAGTGTGTGGTATGTGTGGGCACTATTAATCTTTAGTGAAAAATGAAGTCGGCATATCTAATTTTTTATAAACAAAAAATGTGTTAAAACAATACAAACTAATTTTTATGCTTTAGTTAAATAAATATAAATTTACGAAATGATAAAATGACAGAAAATGTATCTATTAATTCATGTGTCTATAAATCTATCAATCAATTCTAGGGACCGATTGAAACATTTATTTATGCTTTTCGTATGGTATTTAGTATATGTCTCAATGAATACGTGTGGAACTGTAAATGACCTCAGTGAAAGTTTATCAAAGATCCGTCTACGACACGAGTATGTCTAGACTCAGCATAATTACAAATTATCCGGATTTTAACGCCTTAAAAATTTATATCAATAACACATTATTGAATGCACATACCTGAAAAAATATAAATGCTTTCATTTGTAAATATAATATAAAATAAATTTCATATTATAAAAAATATATAATATAAATCTCTATATAAATAAAGACCACCATAAAGTTTTTGATATAATATGTAAATGTAGTTTGAAATTGTTGTGACTATATGTATACAGTAGGTAACTATAATTAACATAAACTTCATCTGGTCACGTTTTAAGAGACACTCATCTATTATTTAGATTATTTTTAACACCCCAACACAGGAACTAAATTAGATCAGGGGCTTTCGGGTCATGATACGCGACCGAGCGATAGCCACACTGAGCACATGACCCCGAACTATGTTGAACAGAAATAATTTTGTGGCCGTAATAATTAAATAACGCTTTCTACACTCATAGCCCCACACTAGGATTTTCTCCTGTGTAGAGGGTACCATGAACACACGAAGACAAATACACAAACGCCCAGACCCAGAATAGAATCTAAACTCATCATTCAGATGTCTGTCTGGCCGAGATTGAACCCGGAACTCACTGCGTGTCAGACCGGTATGGTGACTGCTCTACCACGCGGTTCGTAAAATTACTATTACATGAGTGGATTTAAATCAAAATGCCATCAACTCGTTAGTTTCCAACGTGTCGGCACGAACGCATCTCAAAATAAGAAGGATTACACTCACGTGATTGCTCGCCTACGGTTGATAGTTTTCACAATGAAAAAACCCCAAAAGCATACGTGTAACGTGTGCGTTACCCCAGCAAGAAAGTAGCACCTAGAGTGATATGAGTGGGACACATAATTGGTGCTCAATCTGCTGTAAATGTACGCCGAATAAAAAAATTGTGCATGTTGTCGTTTTGGAAATAAACGGTAAAACGATTCCTCCTGGAGTAACGTTCTTCCAGCAGAAAAATTCTAAACGAATTATAGGAGAGCACAAATAGCTCTTAATTTGTGCGTATTGGTTACAAAATTAGATTTAATTTAATTTCTTATTTAGGCGCTATACTCTTTTGATTTTTGAAAAAACAGCGATTACTTGAAAACTAATATTTTTTAAATCTAATTTTGTCACAAATATGCACAAATTAAGAGCTATTTGTGCTCTCCTATAATTCGTTTAGAATTTTTCTGCTGGAAGAACGTTACTCCAGCAGGAATCGTTTTACCGTTTATTTCCAAAACGACAACATGCACAATTTTTTTATTCAGCGCACATTTTCAGCAGATTGAGCACTAATTATATGTCCCACTCATATCACCCTATGTGCTAATTTCTTGCTGGGGTAACGCACACGAGGCATACATAAACCTAGTCGGGCCCAACGGCGTTTTATTTTATCATTAGATCAAGTGATAATTCATTTCTAATAATAATAATCGTGTAACGGCGGTAATCCATTAGACGTCCTAATCAGGTCTAATTTGGACCTGTATAGACAAGAGTAAATCTAAGATGCAAACAAAAAAATATTTAGTTACATCAATTCTGTTGGAAAGACCTGGTACAAAGGATATCGAGGATGTGAAGAAAGTGTTTAAATATACTTAAACAGTCTTAACGAACGCATCACATAATAATATTAATGTAATTTCAATGTGTAAACTAAAAAGACGTAAGACTTACGTCTTTAGCTGATTAATATGCAACTTCATAATGATGTAAAAACAAATTCAAGTGAAAATAACAAATTAAGTGCGGGTTTAGCTATAAACTTAAACGTGATCCGAGTGTTTTTCCGTGAATGTGGGAGTTGTTACAGGAGATTAATTTTCATTGTAGACATTAGACTAAAATATATTCACACCTCACGGATAGACCGTAGATAGATAAAGTTAGTCGAGGTATTTTTGTACCTACTATTATTATAGATATATCCATAACGTCCCAAATGAAAGAACATAATTAACTGTATACAAGTACAAGATATTATCATAAGTGACCCATTAGGCTGCTAGGAGCTGATAATGATAACTCCGTGGGGTCAGTACCTATTTCGCAGTTACTTCGATTAGTCGCTTCTTTGACGCGTCTGATTGTGTACCTACGCTTCGTGCCTCGATTGCTTAGCTACTCTTTAGTAGCTTTCTAACACTTATTCTTTCAATTTTATTTTGATGGTGCTGTCTGCATTATCCTCGAACAACAGTTACGGTCTTTACCTAGACCGAATTGGAAACAACAGACAATTTGAAGATCTTAAGAATCTGTCGTCGGGAATCTTCGTCAAACTGTGTAAAGGTAGAGATAACGAATTCTATTTTTGTTTTTTCGACAAAGATATTCATTTGTCCTTTATTGTTCATTTTCCGATATTGTACAACTTACATAATAAATATTTATCATTACAAAAAAATATTTAACTTGGAATTTTAGATCTTGCGTAAGTGTGGGTCACAACTTGCAACGAAATAACAGTTAACCCCAACCGATTGAACTAAAATTTTGCATAAACGGTCTTATGGATGTGAATGCGTGATTAGCTCATTCGATTTATTGATTAACTCAGCGAAGTTATTATAAATACAATGGGGTTGAGCAAATTTTAACCTATTAAGGGATCATTTATTTAACTCCCCCGTGGTATAGGTATCAAATGAAAGGGCTTTCTGAGGAGACTACGAAAAATTAAATGATGACACTAAAAGCTTGTTTTTTAAAAGAAAGTTTTATTAGACAACTAAATATGGATACTTTGTACAAAATCTTTAACATTTCTTTGTCTTTTTTCAGCTTGTCAGTTAAACAATATGGCTGCTATTCCTCCATCAGCTTTTTCTGCGGGACGCATACGCGAGACCCAACGTGACATGAAGATATCAAACATCAGGAAAGGATCCGAGCCTACGAAATTTTTCAATACAAACTGTAAGAATATTTTTTAATAAATGTCACCACGTACTAAGATTGAATGAAATGTTTACTGAAAAACTATATTTCAATTTCCAGTGACGGAACTGACTCCATTGAAATACAACAGCAAACTAATGAACAGTATCTGGGGTATTTACAACCGTTACTCGCCACATAACGTAAAAAAAATCAACGATGCTCCTATCATTGGCTCGGCATTGCAGCAGTAAGTATAAGAGTAGTAATATATACGTGCCAATAATTGTATTTAAAACGATCGTCAGAATTATAATCTAGATATAAGATCTAGATCATGAAGCTCCTGTCAAGAAATATAAGCAATAATTACTAACGACGTCGACGGCAAATTTATACGCAGTCCGTCTGACCTACGTATGTGTGTACAGCGCTTTTAACGATATTAGTATTGCTAGGTTGTCCAAAGTGCCGGACAAGCGCTAATTTAAAAAAATGTATATTTATACGGAGGAAAGAGTTATGGTGCAGTAAAAATAGTCATAGAGTTAAAATGTAAATGTAAATTTACAAATAATATTCTGCCATGAACAACAAAGTTTTACAGCACTATAAAGGTTTGGTTAAAATCCTGGCTACCCGCAAGGATTAGGCCTTAAAGGACTCATAAACCTCAAGAGCGTGGGTAGATGTGAATAAGCTAGCATTATTAATTTATATCGCCATATGAGTTCGTGAACTAGGTTCCGAGCACTTAAAAATAATTACGCAACTCTCGTACTGGCCGGCTAATACCAATGGAGTCCTCAAGTAACACACACGTAAAGGAACGTATTTTTATTCGTGTAACCCCAAACGCACTGACCATTAAATAGGTGAACTGCATGACTGATTACTACATTGTGTGTGAGATTGAAAAGATAAATTAACACAAAACAATTTATAATGTTTTTGTGTGTTGTAACTAGTGATGTGCCGGAGATCCGTAACCGCGGATATCCGAGGCATGAGAAAGATCGGTATTCGTATCCGCTACTTTCTAGGCGTATCTCAAACGGATCTTTTGTACCTATTATTAAATTTATATTATTATTTATAAATTCATTATATATACAAAACTCTATATGTACATAGGCTATTAGATACCTATGAAATAGTATCTATTTAATTCTAAAAACACATATTTAGCTCATATTGCAAAAATCAAATATATTATATGTTAGTACATGTAATGACAGTGTAATTTGCAACGACAGAGAAAAGCGTAAACAATGATTGTTTAAAGGAAACGTAATAAACTCGTACTAAGGGCACAGGCAGAAACATGTCAATTGAGCAACTGAAAGATCCGTACCCGTAGCCGCGGACCTAGACACCAATGTTATGTATTCGTATCCGCGGATCTACTATTTTCACGATCCGGCACATCTCTAGTTGTAACATTTGAATGTGATGAAACAATGACTGTAGTTTTAAAACAAAAGTCGGGACTTTTACTTAATTGACTGATTTTTTTTTAAATAACCGAGTAATACAATATATATTTTTTAAAATTTCAGATCTGCTGCCAATGCCGGGAATAAGAACGAAACTATGTTAACTATACCTGGCGCTAATTTGGACAACATGTGGACTATTAGTTACGCTTCACAGTCACATTAGTCTAACAATGAGACTAATGACTCACATAAAGCTACATAAATGTAGCCAATATATATCTATGGAATTTAAAACATAGTAGGTATCATGGTAATGAAGACGTATACATTAAAATATTAAAGATTTTATTTCTATACACACAAATCGATGTTTCAATAAATATATATTCCTAAGATTATAGTAGGCTACGTTTATGTATAATCCGTTAAGTCAGTAACAGTTACAGCGGTAAACGATACTTGCGAACTCATTTTACAAGATGCAAGTTTTTGTTGCGCTATAAGAGACAACGACAAAGAGTTCGCTTTGTAAGGAACTGTTTCATACTGTCAATGAGGAACTAAAAACCAAAGAAACGTTTTACGGAATGAATGTAGTTTATTGTTACAGAATGGACACACAATCTAAGGTAATTATGTAGTTGATGGCTCGAAATTATGTTGGCTGATGTCATCTGTGACATTACTGTTATTAACAGTACTGGACTTTTTGTGTGTGGAAACTTTTTGTGATCAATGCAAATTGTATGGCCGAAATTATGAGTACCCCACTTGCGGATCTTTAGTCTCATTTTTAACGAACTTTCTCAGAGATCCGTTACTGCTCTGTTGATGGCAGGATTTGAGAGAGGACAAACCTCTGCGTGTACGACGTCGTTTCACAGTTGTTTCATTTTGGTCTATTAGGCTACGGTGATGTAAATGCGGACAAGATTCGACACTTTTGATTGTTATGAACATTATTCTTAGCATGGTCATTTTATAACGTGTTAAAGGTCCCCAATACAAATAATTACTATAGTTATAGTATTACTTCAACATGAGACCCCACTGCACAAGGTCCGAGTTCGAACACAATCATTGGAATAGGTAAATAAAAATAATAACATTAAGAAACGATATGTTCAATTCCACTTCAACACGGTTGAAAGGAAATAAACTGCTGTATGAAATTTTAATAAACTGAAATTTTATATTTCGACTGTTTACTGTAAATTAATTATTTAGGTACCTACACTTAGTAAGAATCTATTAATGCCTTATTTACCTGTAATGATTGATTGGAATGTTGTATTACCTATATACTTATAAGCATAGAGCTTTTACGGTTACGTTATTCGGTTCCATAAAGAGAAGTAATTACAAGAAACACTTACAGTTTTCGGTAAACGTAAAGAAATGTTTTTTAATACCTCTAATATTCTGTTATAAAAAAATAGGTATTTCGATTAATTTCTATTTGTATTTCATTAAAATTGATGTAGGTAGACTGGTAATACGAATATTATTACGAAGTAGGTATATATTTTTCCCAACGAGCACAATGATGATGGAGGCACCAGATGGTAAGTGATCACTGCCGCCAGTGGAAATCTGTAAACAACTTGGCATATAGAACACGTCCGTCAACCCATTATTGTCCCACTGCTGGGCTCGGGTTTTCTTTCAGATTGAGAGAGTTTCAGGCCATAGTTCACCGCGCTGGCCAAGCGCGAATTCGTAGACTTCACACACCTCTGAGAACTTTTTAAAGAACTCTCAGGTGTGTAGGTTTCCTCACAAAATTTTCCTTCACCGAAAAGCAGCAATAATTAACTCCTAATACACACATAATTTTAGAAAAATCAGTGGTGTGATCCTGGGATTCGAACCTCGGACCCTCGATTGAGATGCCGAGTTTCAACCATTCGACTATCACTGCTCCACGATAGAAACTCCACTATAGAACACGAGCTCTATCTAAACACAATCATAAATGACTTCCAAGGGCTACAATGTGATGATTCCTAATGCAAGAACTCCTCCAAGCTAGAAATAGGTGTAGTGTTGATACTTCCACGGTCGGGCCATACGCGGTTTACCACCCTGCAATATTTTCTGGACTCTTTCGCGTAGTTCCGATAGCATTGCCTCTTTTAAGCTCAAGTTTCAAGCACTTCATTTGTACGAAGGAGCTGCTCCACCCTGACTCCTTAAAGAAAGCAGAAAATCAGTCTGACAAACCCTTTGCTCTTCTGTATATTTTAAGCCTGATCGAAGAAAAGCTATATAACTAAACTGAAGTATATAAAGGAACTGGAAGAAATAATTTCTTAGAATTATTCTATAACAAGAGGCACGACTGTCGCGACTTATACGACAATGGTCACTCACTAATACTAGGTTGTGTGCAAATAATCCCTGAATAAAAACTAGTTACAAAAATTAGGGGTTATTAAAAAAGTTCTAAATTTTTTGGGTGATTTTCAACGAGCTGTAACTCCTAAGAAAATGATCATACAGCAAAAAAAGTAAATTATAGCTCCAAGTGTCTAGTTTTAAGATATGATTTTTTTTATCATGTTTAGGTCTGGAGAAATCTTAAGGAAGCTACCATAAAAAAATCAAATTTTATTACGTCTTAAAAGATATCTACGGGCTTCAATTTTTTTTTCATCGTTTCACTGAGAAGCTTTTGTAGAAAGTTTAATTTTCTCTTAGTGCCCCGAGGCTTCTTTTCTTTTTTTGTTGTACGATCTTTATTCTTGGAGTTACAGCTTGTTGAAAATCACCCAAAAAAATTAGATATTTTTTTATTTTCCTTAATTTTAATGACTAGTTTATAAAAGTAAATTATTATTTGGCAGTATTTTTTTAACATTTGTCGTCACTATGACATAAACGTCAATATGTAGAGGTAGGCATATATCCATTATCCCTTCTAAATTCCTTCTTTGATTTCGATAAATATGAATGTAGCAGTACATTTTAATTATATCAGACAGGCATATTATACACAATATTATTTGACACATTTGTAAGTAATTGCTACTCTACGACTGTGCGTTAGACGGTTGACCTCGGCTATTTATTACGTTACAGTTAAGAACTAGTCGTAGCCTCATTGATATACGATCCACGGCGACTGGGAGTCATTGATCGGGCAGTCTCGCGGATAGAATGCATGTAGCCACTGATAAGGAACGGTCCGAGGTACCTATTGAGGTAACATGAGCCTGTCAACCCCCAGTACATTCTAACAGAATACATATAAACATATAGATATTTCTCATGTGACTGCAAACTTATAGAACAAATTTAGACTTTTTAAAATAGCATTTTAAGCAACTGCAAAACTGCCCGCCATAGTTTAAAAGGCGCATATAACAAGAAGTCTTAACAGAAAAAAATGTGTGAATGAATTTCACTGAATGAATTAAAAGGAATATCGTTTGCAGTCCTTGAATAAAGTAAAATAAAATTGGAAATTATAATCATCTTTTTAATTATTTATTTATTTATATAAATTATAAAAATATTTGTTATTAATCAATTAAAATACTACCTTAATTGAACAGACAGTATTAGCAAATAACTGGTAGGTATGTTAAATTTTTAACGAGAAAGAGGAATGAAAAAATATTGGCAGTTGCACCATTTTTATACATATAACTTATTTGATTTCGAAAAAATGTTAGACGCGCCATTATAATAATTGAGGATAGAATAGTACCTATCATGATCATTCAAGTTTTTTCAATCACTGAGTATATACCTTGTAAAACCAGTTTAGAGATTCAACAACATAGCATGTTAAGTATTAATTAAGAAAAAATGTAGTGCTTAGTAATTTGTAGAGATGCACCGGATCTGATTCCGAACCGAATACCCGGTGCAAGCTTATGCCAGGTATCCTCGTATCCGGCAAAATTACCCGATATGAAAAAACGTACATTCCACTTCCCATTTTCACGCGACTGACGGTCAAGCGAAATGGTTCGCGCCTCACGCGTTCGTGCCGACCGACGGATACTCGGTTCCTTCGTAGGGATACAAATCCCTATAAGTGGCGGGCCGATAATATGGGTCACTACCCTTTTATAAAGATTCTCGCGATTAGATATATAACCACTCCCNNNTAACCACTCCCGCCAGGTCCGTATATAGTGAACGCCTCTTTTCGGTAGCTGGTTATATCTATGAGAAAAAGCGCAATAGACTTAACCCAGATCGTGCTGAATTTCTTCACCATAATTTACCTCTTTTGAATTATGAATATGAATTCTTTTACTGATTCATGTTTAATTGAAATAAATGTCCATTCTTGAAATAACTTTTCAAAAATTTTATCCTAGACCTAATTATCCGGCCGTGCCGGGTATCCGACGCCATTACCAGGTACCCGGCCGGATCGTGAAGAAGTGCCGGATCCGCTGGGTATTGCATCTAAACTTGGTACCCATCCCATCTCTACTAATTCGTTAATATTTGTTTAACACTCGCACAGTGAAGGTACACCATTATTTACCATTATTTTTTATGTTTTGCCACAAACCAAAAAAATTACCTTTTCTTAATGACACATAGATATTTAATTAATTCATAATAATTAAATAATGATAAGTTTTTACAATCTGACACTATTTCTAATTGTACCATAGGAACCCCTTTCCAGATTAAAAATTATTTTTATAGTTTGTACCTACTTCACCAACCTCCATAACAATAATGTTTTAATACATTCACATTCTGTTTAGAGAGTCAACTAAGGAAGAGATTTTTTGAAAATTTCGCTTTTAATTGTACATATGAGTACTTTTTTGTGCACCTATTATTAAGTACTACTACATAGTATCTTAGCAGTAGCCAGATTAATGAATGATATCATAGGACATATACATAGGACACATACATCATGAAGTGATAGTGGATCAGGGCTAAAATACTTGATTATTTAAGTCTTCTTAAGCATATTATAAAATTTCTGATTACATAAAAGACAGAAAGCTTGGGACTGAACAATACAGTAATATATTTCTATAATAATTTAGTATCAAAGTGTATCTTGACAAACAAGCCTGCTTTTATTGCTCATGTAAATAACAATATGATTAAAGGAGGAAATTTATTCAACATAAAAAAGACAAACCTGCTCAGTTTCTTGCCAGATCTCCTCAGTTGAGGTTGTTCCAACTGATATCCGATTCTGGTTCCGATTGGGTGGTAGTGTAAAAAAAAATGTCCCCATAGGCCAATGCAAAATAAAGACATTTCATTTCATTTCTTCAAATTTGCTGACCAGTTGATCTACAGAGCAAAGGTTTTAGAATTTCGGTACCCTTAGTAATTCTAAATAGTAGAAATCAGGTAGGATCTAAGATCAAGACTTTTTATTTCTATGCCCTTTGATAATAACCAGAAAAAATATACAGCAGGCATTGAATCTCAGACTGATTTCTTATGCGGTTACAAAATGTAAAATAGCAAAGAAAATGTCTTTCGTCTTTATCACTTGACCATGTTATGAGTTCCTAACATATGCATATTTAAAGAAGGCCGTTAATTAATTTCTATTGGAGAATATTAATTAATTTAAATATATTCATTTGAAATTGAAATCAATTTATTCTAATTAAAAATTAAATTCACTACATTTTTCCTTTACTTACTAGTCTATTATGTACTATGCTACATTTTAATAAATATAATATAAGCTATGTATACTATTACAGTTACTATTTATTGGTGTTCATCTTGTTGCATCATTTTTTACATGTTATGAAAGCAATCACTAATCAATTTTAATTGAAAAACTAGCTCCACATGAGCAGCCAAGATCAGCATTAGGGTTCTGTATCACTCTGAAGGCAGATCTTATTAACTCTGTGTGGTAATCTATTGTTGATCCCTTGATGTACTCTAGAGATGTTTCATCTACTACCACCTTCACGCCATCTCTTTCAAAAATCCTGTAAAAGAAAGTGGTAAGATGTAATATCACATTTGAGGTACATTATACTTGAATAGAGCGATCCATTAACCATTTTATTTTATTAATAGACTACTAATAGATGATATTCTTGACGTGATATTAAAAAGAAATTTTGTCATGAATCTCAAAAAATATTACACAAAGGTACTCAAGTAAATGGTTGTGTGTGAGTTAAACATAGAGACACATACACACATAAGCACAATGATTTCTTAATTTCTTCTTTCTTTATTATATGATAAGAGCATAGAGAGATATGCATCTGTTAGCAAATTTTATGAAAATAAAACATATTCATGAAATTACATCTGAATATTTCACAACTAAGATTAAAACTAAAAACTACAACTAAGATATTAATATCTGTGATGCAAAAATGTACTTTATCCAAACAATAAATATTAGAGTGTAAGGGTACTATTCCATCAGAGATATGCGAGATAGCTAAACATTGTATGAGGTTAAGGCTTGGCTAAGAAATTATGAGACGATTTCCACCAAAGCTAAGGTGTGATATATATAATGTATGATATAATGTGAATGCCATTAATACACTAATCGCAGATCCGTAGCTCCAAACTTAGCTAGAACCCCTCCATATAACATAGCTTTGTTCAACCTATTTACATCAATGCTAAAGCAAAGCTAAATAAGGCAAATGAGGTTATCCTATTGGTGGAATTGACATACATCCATAACTTAGCTACCCTGCATATTTCTGGTGCAAAAGCATACTAAGGTAGTCTTTGATAAGTAGTTACTGAAAAGAAAAAAGCACTAACTTGTCGTCACCGGTGAGTTTGTCATCCAAATCAAATTTGTATTGAAATCCAGAGCAGCCGCCACTCTCAACACATAAGCGTAAAAAGGAATTGCCTTTACACAATTGTTTTAGTTTTTGTACGCAGCTGTCACTTAGGACTATTGCATCAACTGGGGCGGGCACCGGTTTTTGCGTAGACATATATTTAGGTAGCCTAACATTCTCGCTAACTCTAAGGATCCTCCATGGCCTTAAGAACATTTTCGTACCTATTGCAATTTTAATTTATTGTATTTTTAAATTAAATTCATTCTTTGTTATTAGTTATTACGCAGTCACTGACAATGACAAGTGACAATACTGTCAGTGCTAACATTTTTTTGCTTTAAAAAATTTATTTGTCATTGTCACTTGGTTGTCAGTTTGATATTTGAGATATCTGATAACATGACAGCTGACACATTGCCAGATAATAATAATATAGTGTTGCGTTCAAATCTTACAGAAATTTAAAGAACAAAAATTACAGAGATAAGTTAAGGAAAATTTACAAACTTTGATTAATATGCGAATAAAAAAAATTCTTAATAATTAATAACATAT
>MOOZ01001398.1:227182-237804 GCA_002930495.1 Cecropterus lyciades | reverse complement strand
AATTCAGCAGTAGATTGAGTATCATCAGCTTCCACAAACGCCGACCACGGGGTTAATTTTTCAGGTCAAAATTTTCAGAACGGAAGCGGGCAAGCCAATAACGGGTGCGTTCGTTTGCCGTGTTCGTTCCGTAAACGTCGTTGATGTTGCGTGCCGCTTGTGCCGCTTGTTGCCACGATGGTACTCATACTCCACAATTACTCGTATTTTTAACGTATCCATGATGACGAAACATGTTCTAGTGCGATGAAAACAAAACACTAACTATTATACAAATGACGATTTTACATAAAATAAATCCATGTTTTTAAAATTAAATGAAATTGAAATTAGAATTATCAGTAAAAAATATTTTGATTTGAAATGACCAGTGCGGCAGAACGGCAATTTCATAGATAAAGACCTAATATTAATTTGTCTACACTTCTAGAACTAAAGAAAGATATAGGATTTATAAGCTATAAGTATAACATGATCGGTGTATATACAATGCTAAATATAAAATAAACATTGCTACAAATAAATGAGTATCTAAGTAATTTGTGTTAGCGGAAAATTTTAAGGTCAGAAATAATGTACAAAGGTAAACAGCGTAAAGGTTAGTGGGAGAACTCAAAGCAAACGGTCCTTGGCGCCGCGTTGGCGTGAATAATATTCGAAAAATTGAAAGTATAACTTTATACATGAGCTTCCACGCGGCTTCACTCGCTTGGGTCCCCGCATGCTATTTTTCGACTGTTACGCTGGAGACTAAAGTATTTTTATGAGTAGGAAACATAACAAAAAGGGGTAATTACGTGTTGGACGGGTCGAACCACGCGCAATGAAGGGTTTCGAAGACGGTTGCGTTGAACATTCACTTTATTGATAGTAAAATTGTAACTGCGTTTCTTATTTTAATACACTACAAAAGAAATGTGTATAACTATTTCTAGGTTTGTGAAATAGCCTGTAACTGTATCCAAGATTTATTGATCCTATGTATGGATCTACATATGTAAATATACGATAAAATTATCTTTAATCCACTGTAACAGAATGTTTAAATTAAAAATTCAGTTTTGAATCTGTACAATTGTAAAACTTACGTTCTGTGAATTACATTACAAGTACTTTTTATTAATTTATGCACAATTTACAATAGGAACCTACTTAATTTCATTCCCAGTCTCTTATTACCTCACTCAAATTAATTAAAAGCATAATCATGATCTTGAAGTCCACCTTAAATAATAGGCCCTATTTTACTAATTCTTTTTACATTTTTACATATTGAACCAATTACAGCTGTATAAAAGCTTGTTCCTTCACCATTGAATGCGTAAGTTGATGTAATAATAATTGCATAATTTCTGCACTATTATCCTAACCGTACAATACAATATTATGAAGGGTCATTCGAATAATAGTGTTGAAAGACTACCACCTGCAGTAACCCCCAAACAGCTTACGATGATGATTGTATGTACTTACTCTAGTTTGAAAGGTTGTAACAGCTGCATATGTGATATATTATTTTAAAATAGAATAGTCCATCGACCGACCTATCTAGGCTTGTATTATTATTTGTTTACGTGTGTTCTAGTTTGTAAAAAGGTTAGCTTAGTGTATGTTAATTAATTACCAGTTTACCCTCAAGGCTAATTCTGATTTATACGGCTAACAAATACGGGATATATTTATCACCCTTCGACCTTCCTGACTCTGAAATCATTTCAGAATGTGTGAAGACTAATAATAATAACAAAACGAATGATTTTTTTATAAAACAGACTCTGGTCATGGTAATGGTCTACCCTTTACCATTCTTCGCTTCAGAACCATTGATTTTTTTCATAATATAGGTAGGTATTTACACGTCATACGTAAATCAAATTACCAATTTTTAAACACGCAGTTTTTTCATTGCAGTAATGTTATATATGTAATTTTATTATTTTGTTGATTGCTACTTTATATATTCCAGATTATAAATAATACAATATTGAGCGCCTGTCGATTTCTGTTTTACCAATTGAGGTGGGACGATTCCGCGGTGTTGCAACACTGGCTCTAAGCGCCGCAAGGCAGAGCGGGACGGAAATATAACAAACCGATAGAGATGAATGTTGTAAAGGGAGAGCTGGCCTGCGGACCACTATAGTACAACATTACCGCTTATTTTATACGGTTTGCTTGATATGTTGCCTTACTTATTTTGTTAATAAAGGCCAATACCATCATTGATATGTAAATTACAAAGAACAAAAGGGAAAAAGAATTACTTTCACGCGACTCTTAGTATTTCAGACTGTTCATTCTTAAATTCGCACGAATAAAATAATTCAAATAAAGTAATACAAGAAATAATCATGTCTTGAAATATACATTTTGTATAATTTTTAATATTAAATATCATTCTCATGGGGAAATATATGTTTTGTTTGTAGAACACCCTACTCCACTTTGCGCGGCAGCGGTCAGAAGGCGGAGCTTATCGGCAAACTCGCGTCGAGGCTGGCTCACTGTCAATTCGAGAGCTGCGAAGAGTACGCTCGCGTCTATTACGTAGTGTGTTTATAGTGAAGTGCATTCTGTGAAGGAAGAATTTTCGAATGTCGTGAAGTGAAAGATAGTGTTGTTGTTGGTAATAAGTGCAACTTCAGTGATCGACGTAATGTTAGTTATTGTGTTAACGATTAGTGATTAAATCAAAATGTGTGCAGCACCGTTGTGTGCAAAATTGATTTTTGCCACGTAGTGACGCGAACGGGTAATGATTCCTAATGTGGAGTTTGAAGCAAGATGGTTAGAGAGACTCGGCACCTGTGGGTTGGAAATTTACCCGATAACATTCGTGAAGATCGAATAAGAGAGCACTTCAAACGGTAACATAATTTTTCTTGCTATACTCTATTTGTTTAAGGTGTTTTATTTCTTTAGGTATATTCCAGTTACATCCTTGCTGCGATAGTTTTGACCGAAGTCGTCGATTGTATGTTGTTGCAATATTATACTGTTATTTCATAACTACAACTTTCCTAATTACCTGCCTCATTACATGTATTTGATGTAGCTGTACATGCTGTTATTGTTAGTCAATTCTGTAGTCTCTAAGGCCTCATCAACGAGCAAAGAATATTGGTTAAGAGGGCATGTAAAACAATAACAAACTCATGACTTTCAAATTCGATTACGTTTTTCTCCTATATACATGTAAGTACTATATTAAAAGAATCTTCTTATTTACAAAACTGAAACATACCTAAAAACATCAAATTTTTGATTAACATGCTATATACAACCGAGATGCGTAAGTACATTTTTTGTGGCATTGAGCGCAAATGTTCGACGTAATATAATGTTTAATGTCTCGAACACAGCACGTAAATGATCGACTTGAAAGTAGCCGGAATGTTGGCTGCGAAGTACTGTTTCGATTGTTCGTATGTCTCCTTTTCAATCATGTTTCAAGAATTTAGATTGCAGGTCTACCTCGGCCCAACAAAAATAGACGTAACGTATAAAAACAGTGATTTAATGTAGGTGCTCTTGATTTGATTTATCTAAAAAGGAATAACTTATAAACTCGTGATATATGAAAACATCGTACGTATATTATAGTCCAGTACCGGAACACAACACAACGTTACGTTTTGTGAAACGACATAACGTTTCTACTATTAAAATATAAAAAGTATGTATTCATCAAATTTTTCTTTTTTAATTATATATCGGGTAACAATCGTGCTTATGGACCCTTCATTTGTTTACGAACTATGATTAGCTGTTTTTTTATCTGTATGATACGTTCAAAGACCTAAAACGTTCATAGACCGAAGAAACTGCCCACAATGCTTGTGGTCACTATAAAGTATCGACATCGCAGAATTCGTGTTATGGCTGTGATGAACACGACGCGTTGTGACTACCACAGAAAAATCACATTGCAATATTCGTGTCGTGACTGTCGTGTTATATGGCCTATGTATATACGCATAATGGCACTGAAAAAATAGAACAACGAAAATTACGTTTGAATTTATTTGAATTGGAATCACCTGCTCATGTTAAAGGTAACACTGCTTATATAAAACTTGTTCGCTTTGTTTCTTTTATGTTCCACCAAACTTAACCTAACCCATCCGAGAAGTCACAACCTATCCGTCGTGATACGGTTAAAAATATACACATAATACGTACTAGCTTTTCTGGATTGTCAGAACTCTTTGTGGGCATCAATTTAGCCATAACACGGATTTCGCGATGTGGATGAAATTATTCGCTCAATAAGCATTTTTGGTGAAAAAGTGAATATATATAAATGATGCCATATAATAAGTTTACAATAGGGAAGTTATTCTGGCAGATATTATTCTTCTGTAATTTGCTATTATTTACTCTATACAAAGACACTTACCATATTTAGTACATTTTTACTCGACTTCTTGACTTAAGCTTAGCAACATTGCTTACGGTATGGGTGCAAAAGAGTGCCTGTCTGCCCGATTTTATTGAGATGAGCATGATTAACCGTTTTCACTAAAATTGTGTAAAAATAATCCATCTTACTTTTTGATTGGTCATATCAATGAAGCTAAATTAAATACGAACTCATTGACATACATTATTCAAGTTATTTGAAAGATAGATAAATTAAGAAGTACTATACGTCAAATAATTCGGAAGCTGTCTAAAGTTTATCTTAATTTGCTATCGAGACAGGCACTGTGAAATCGAAGTGGGTACATTAAAGTAAAGGTAGCATTTTACCAATTTCAAGACAATGGCAATATCTTATGTTTCTTCTCCCTTACTTCTACAACTCATTGACTTGTCATGAGCCTAGATCCCTCTTTACGTGTCTCCAAATCTAGTATTTGATAAATCATTACATAAGGTACCATATTAAGAAAGAAGTCTGAAAACAACTTTACATCGGCGAAGTTATTGACTCGCCTATCTCTAGACAGAATTCACGATTTAATATCATGTTGATTGCATGCTCGTTTGCTACTGTAATCTTATAAATTATTAAGACATTACATTAAAATTTTATGTTAATAAATATTCGAAACCCCAACAAAACTATAAATGTAAAAGTTTGCAACAATCAATGTTCAGAGTTATTGGTGTCGCTGATAAAACACTCGGGATCTGAACGGGTGCCAAACTGCAAAGTTTCACAGTAGATCTGTAAATCACAGGTATAGGAATGGACGGTATTCAGTTTATTGAAGAAAAAAAAAAGGACGTTTTTAAATATTGAATTCGTAACATCTTTATTTTTTTTGTGTTTACCGTAAACTCTACGACTCGAACTTGAAAAAGTATAAAAGTAACAATCGGAACTAACTACAGCGAAATTACAGCGTTGTTTCACGCACAAATCGGCCTAATAGTTTCGTAACTTTATAGATATATATTTTTTTTACGTTAATTAAACATTACTCTGACAAATGCAACCTCTGTAGACAACTTGCGATAAAATGTCATTTTTTGGTATCACAATAAAGACGTATGTAACTTCTTCACGTAAAGTGTTTGTTCAGTACTAAGTACTATTATTATTAGTGATGGATGTGCCTCCAGAAGGCTACCCTATTCAGTGTAGCGAATTTACAAATTTAAGTCAGCGAAAAAAAGAGATCGCCAGATCTAGATTCTGCCGCCCCCAAGACGTGGCCACCCGCGGGTCATGGAGCCTCTGAGCCGCGCACTCTTATGTCACTTATGTTATGGCTTATTTTAAGAAAAGATAGTTATATTTATGCCGCTCTTAAAATCTGCTGCCCTAGGCGCCAGCCTACTCAGCTTTTTGGTAAATCCGCCACTGATTATTATAAATATTTATTGATCACATGGAAATTTAGCAACCGATCCATATGATAAATAAAATATATATATATATATAAATCCAAAAGTTTTATACTAGCATTATCTATAGTTTTTAGAAAATAGTCTATTACCGGCGAAATTGGTCGACTAGACGCGATTTAAATACTGATAATAATCTACTAAACACCATCGTCAAATTATCCTTACTTCATACTTATTTCCGACCCAAAATGGCACGATATCGCTTCGGTTGTTATTATTCATTGCATATTTAATTGAATTAAAAAGATCTTCCACGTTTTACAATGACTGTTATGGGTTCTTGAGTTGTAATTTATTTTTAACTGACTTCAAAAATGTTTGTGCGCGATTATCTCGCGTATGACTGAACCGATTTTGATGCGGTTTTCAGCTTAATATTTGTCAGACTTAGGTAAAAGTATATTAATTGTGGCACAGAATCATAGAAGTCGGTTTGTAGTTTTTGTTGAAAAAATTGTTAAATAATCATTTAATAGTTTTTTTATAGTGTCTTTCCAAAGATTTATGGAATAATTAATGCATTATGTACTGCTACCACATACACTTTACAGTGTTATAAATATGCGCATGCCTTATTCTTTATATCAGCCTTTTATGTTTGAAAGAAAACATAATAGCCGTTTTCTTTAATCTACGATTTATGTTCTCTAGTATCGAGACGTAATTTTGAAAATACATTTCAATTGTGTAAGACTGAAGGGGTAAACGTTTTGGAGTATCTAGTTCAAGCCGAGTCAATTAATAGTGAGTCGAGCCTTACAAAGAAATCGTTTATCAAAAAAAATCTTCTAAAGTAGTAACATTGTTAAATATATTAAAACAAAAACTCGACAACTTAAAACTTTTTTGTTCATAAAGATATATTTAATTGACGCTTTGGGTGAGTTTTCGTCTAAATAGTCAAGTAAAAGTATTATAATATATATATTTTTAGAATGGTCTGTTTACTAGCTCTCATTTGATACCCACATTCCTGTGATAATTAAAAAGCCTCATCTCCCTTTCCTCTATTTACAGGCGCCATTTTAAAATAATTAATTTCATGATTTTTTAATGATGTCAAACCTAATTCTTTATACAAATTAAAAAAAAAATTAAAATATAACGAAAAGTTTTTTTTTGTCCACTACTTTAACTGTTTTAAATATAATGGAAATTAATTTTAACGACTACACTTTATGTGTGTATTACGTGATGATTCGACTTCGGAGGCACCACCACTACACCTATTTCGGCCTCATAATAGTTGTGATAATAAGTCTCCAGGGTGCGGTAAATAGACATGAGACATATCCGTGGCATTCAAACTTACGAGTAGCAACGCTCGAATCTGTGGCCAGCCTTAGGCATGACTCTGATCTTATCTGTGGTGGATCACATTTCATCAGGTCGACTGCATGCTCGTTTGCTACTTCAATTTTATAAAAAAGTTTGTTTTAATTATAATGCATTTTTTTCTACGATTACAATTACTACGAGGGAATGAAATCTTATTTTCGCTATAATGGATTAATGATCTTTATTGCAATTGGTTAAGGATTATTATTATTTAAATAACTGTTCCTTTACGCATAATTTTCAAGAGTGTGAGGAGAAAACTTGTAATGTAATTATTTAAAATGTCGTGTCGACGCACGTAAAAGTAAATCACATTTGAAATATAAATATGGCAATCTCGTCTATAAAATGTGCAGGTCAACAATGTTAAGAAGCATACGTTAAGGTATAATTTTGTTGGCGACCGCGACAGATTACCACGACTGGGACTTCTAGCCTACAAATCGTGCGACGCGGCCGCTTGCGTTGTTTAATATAAAATTAAAGTTCACAGTGGTTTGCGCGATCAGCTCGCGATCGCCAACGTCAGATTTATACTTTAAGACAGCACGCAGTTTTAATAAGTTATGTTGTCAGTTAATTATTTATTCTGACCTTAAATCTGATTGGACTTTAAAATTTAGGAACATTAATGCAATAATAATGAAGGGATAATTTCAAATCATATTTGTCGTCTTAAATAACATGCAGATTTAAGGGGTAGTTCGTCACATGAGCTACATTTGTAGGTATAGTCAAGTATGGACATAGTCAAAATATTCTTCAGGTCGTTAAACTTATTCCACAAACTGTAAAAAATGCTTTTTTACTAAATGTAGTGATATGTTTTAAAGAGTTCATATGTAAAGACTAACCTATTCCAATGATGAATTGAGAAAGATAATAATAATTATTTGTAATTCAGTGTAATCAAAGTACACGACTACTTTATCGTACGTTTCGACTTTACTGCGTGTTTCACATGTTCGTGTACATGTTCGAGAAAATAATAGTTTGTGTTACAATGTTATCAGTATGTACAATATTGTGTCTCTAGTTAAGATCAAAATGAAAACACGTTACTTTATTTTCGATTTAAAGGTCAATGCACGGAGAAATATAATAATTATGTAAATAGTGCAAAATCTGTTAATGTTTATTTTTTCTTTTGTTAGAATAAAAGATCACCGAAATTTTAATAACAAAAAGAAATCGATTCTATATCCGATCATACAGTATAAGATCATTTGGGTAATATCTGCGTTGGTCTAGACTATAATCCTAAAATTGGTTGTTAAAACTATCTCTTGAACTGATTGGGGTTCTATCTATCGTAATGATTCAATTACACATGAAAATTTTACAATTTGTATATTACTAAGCGTACTATAACAACGAATACTAAAATGGGCACGACAGATTTCCAATTCCCTTTATATAATGTAGGTAGGTACATGTCTTCTTTTTTCAAAACTTATCTTATTTCAGCAATAATTAAGTTTCAGATAAAAACAGCATTTCTTTTTCTAACTATTTCGCATTAAGTGCGACAACGCTCGCAGGTGTCGTTGCGTGTGCTGGCGACGACACGCCTCAATATTTCATAGAATTTAAGCTATACCGTTTTCGGTATTTTTCACTTTTTGAACCGTAATATGTATATTCTTATTTTTTTACGGTACCTAGCTAGTATGATACCAATAAATAAAACAATAATAAACATAAATAAAATAAAAAAATGTATGGAACCCACCGTGTTTTAGCTGGGTTCGACTTGGTAAATTTTAATATAATATCGTGTCGATCGTATCGTAGCGATTTTTAGTAACGTATTTTTATTTTTCATGTTTTACTCAGAAAACCTTTTGTTTTATTATGTCATGGGGGTGTCCAAAAACTATTTTCTTATACCTTACGGTATCCGCCATATTAAATGTCTACTAAACTATTAATTATACATTTTCAAGCATGCAAGCTTGTAAAAAAATACGCCACATTCGAAAATCGTAAATACAAATAACGGTATGTAATTATCGTTTGAATTGATGCAATAGTGCTTAATAATCTTCGTATAAAATGTTTAGAATTATCGTAACTAAAAATTATCCTCCGCTCGTGTTATTTATATCACCAGAATGTTCTTCGTAACGTTTCGATATATTTACGCCTGTAAACAAACATACGTGAAAGATTTCAGTAACTATTTCGTTGGTAACTGTTTCAAATATGGTAACAATTTGGAACTCGAGTTATACGCTAGACTAGATAGATATTGGAAGTGCAATAGAAGAAAGAGTTGCCCCACCGCTATTTTGCAATGTCGCGCTCCAAAAGCAGCATGGGTGCGCAGGCGGGGACGGCGTTGCTGTCGGGTCGTCGAACTCCACTGGCGAAAATACACGGACTCGAAGATAACATTCAGATTACTTTAGTTCAGCTGTAGTTAGTAAAAATTGATAAGCTTTTTGTTGACACACGTATTCAATAATGTGATAAGTGAAAAAAATTGTAGCATGACCTATTACATACATTTATTTAATACCGATATATATTATTTTCTGATTACATATTAGGTATTTGAATTGAATATAAAATACATATACGTATTATAGAATATCATCACAATGTAAATTTGTGTAATATAGTTGCGTCAAAGAAAATATTATTAAAGTGCCGCCTACCTTTCCGTAAAAAAGCGTGGACTCTAAAATATAAATGATATAAATTAAAATGAAATGGAATGACATATCGTAACTCCTATACAAAGCAGAAACTGATAAGTACGTCTTTTTTATTAATTGTTTGATAACGTTATTTCTTTTCAGTATGAAGAATATTGGATGGATATGATATTTTTATGCGTGTTAATATTTTACGCCGGTATTATATAGGTTTTAGGACCTATTAGTAATTTTATGATTTGTAATGATTACACTTAAACATATATTATATAGTGTGCTTCATACAATACCAAGTAAGTTATGAATCAAAGAAGTAAATAAAAATACTTACAATCTAAATAAATACTTTAGAATAGTCATTTCGTATGAACTTCGTACGTTCTATTTTATGAGTAAGTCCGTTCTCGTATATTTTACTGCCAACTAAGCGACAATCAACATCAACACACCTTACGGTTCCGTTCGCCTTGGATAACTCGCTTGGATGAAGTGGCGCCCGGCGCGGCGCGGCGCGGCGAGAAGTCTGGCAACGTCGCATGTTTTGTACGTATCGAGGCGTTTCGTAGTTGTATACCTACTTAGATAGTCACCTAGTGGTTATTATGTACATGCGCGTTGAATGTTCATTCTGCGTGCTCGCCGCTCGCCTACAGAAGTCAACTATGTTTTATACGAGTGTAGATTCTTTGTTATTTTAGGGTTATGTTGCTTTATTGACCTCCACTTTTAATGTAACTGCACCACATTGCGCAACAATTCAAACAT
>MOOZ01001398.1:207718-227157 GCA_002930495.1 Cecropterus lyciades | reverse complement strand
CCTTTAACGTTTATTTAAGTTGCAGGAGCTAAACGTAAAACATAAAAATGTATTGTAAAGTCCCGTATGTAATACGTTATTGATTTATAATAATAATTATTAAATACACTAAAATGTATTGCCGGTTTTGTAAATTTAAATACAAAATGTAAATTTAACCATTCTTTAGAAGGTTTGACATCGATTCGATACCTACAACAATGACGGTTACTCACCGTACTGTGTGCTGCTGAATTCTCATGATTAAGCGTTTGAATACTCGAAATAAATAACTCACTTATATAACAATAAAATATTTTAGATTATTGTATTATATAATACAATAACTTGATGAATTTAAAAAAAGACTATAAATTTGTAACGAATATATTTATTCGGCGATATTTTTACTAATTGAGACGATCTTAAATAATCTTGTGATTAGTTCAGCTAGCAGAATTGTTTATTTACTGATGGACATGAGGAACGCCATGTCGAAGAACGATGTAACAATAATAGTGGTGAACTAAGCCCATCTGCAACTCGGGGCTGCAAAGCTGAACGAGGCCCCCAATCTAAGCCGACATACATAAAGGAGACTTAGGTAGATACTGAGCTATTTGGAGGCCCGGGGCGAGTCGTTCCCTTCCGTCCGTTCCGTTAAACATTATGCAGTGGTTAGTGAAAAATATATTTTGACGAAAACTAAAATTAAATTAAAAATAAGTAACGAAGAAAAAAATTACTGAACAAGTAGTATGAAATCCTCATTCATATCAGATTGGATTGGTCACGAGCTTTAGTGAATTAAGTAACTATTTATACCATACATATTCTACGTCATTTATTATTTACTTTGTCATAAATTTGGGATAAGTGGTATTTTTAGTAAGTTTTAGTTATAACCAGTGCACTGGATCAGTTTATGTTAATGTCTATAACATTAACAAATATGATATAAATATATCGTTGAGTAGTACAAATTATTTTACTTTCATAACCTACATATTGATTTAACTACACCTTGTATAAAATAATAAATACCGTAAAAATCTACACGATTCACTCAAATTTTCCTGGAACTGGTTTTGTATAAACTTTTCTACAGTGTACATCGCAGCAACCGTTGGATTCTAGTATGAGGAGTATGAGAATAACTGTCAATTTTAATTCTTCGATTTTAAATTTAATATTCATGTGAGTAAAAACGTTGGTTTCATGAGTTTAACTTTTATCGTCGTAGTCCGATACGTACCGCGGGCGGCATGCTCCGTTTGCAGATAAAACTGACTTTTATTAATTGACGCAAAACTTAACGGAAACTCGTTCATGTATACTAAAATAATTTTTACATCATATTAAGAGCTGACATACCTTTAAAAGCGATCAGGTAAAATGCCAATTCAACTTGAGTTTGGCATTAAACAAGTAGTTTGATATTTTGTATCGTAAATGTCGGGATGCCAGAACATTTTGTGTTATTTAGATGCGACTCACGACTTGAACCGCTGTGGGTAGACGTACGTTGTCTTTTGTTCCACGGACGATTTTATTGAAAACCAGTTAGTCCACGCCTTTTTGTGCCATAATAACGGCTTCACTCGTCTTCTACCTAAAGACATGACATATAGTATCCGCTTATTTTATATGAAATAAAATAAAAAAAACAATATATGTATACACTTCTTCTGTGTATTTCTATCATTATTTATATTTTTACCACCCTTTCCATCCATTCCAAAAAATATTATTTTTCCATATATAAATTATTGCTTTAAATTACTTCCTTATTTGAGTTAGTGCTATACCTGTGCTGTTATTTAAAAATAGATACTTTTATAACTAGGTCGACATAAGTAGACACCTGGCTGGAAAACGACCCCCCCTTAAATGAAGCCCGTTCGTCTTATTAATGTGGGTATTCATAGCATCTCTATTAATAAAAACGTGCAAAGCGCGGGCAACAAATATAGTTAAATTATTTAATATCGCTCAAAATCAATAAATTGTAAAGAAATATGAATCATATTACGTTTACGATCTCTTTTAAAATATTGTTAGTTTTAATTATAAAAGATTTTTTCAAGATGGATGCTAGAAATTAATATGCTAAGTAAAATACTTTATCATAATAGTGATTTTTTTTTAATTTGAACATTAATACAATTTATAGACATGTGCATGAATATGATATCATCTAGGCTAATTTCTAGTTAAGTTGACTACATTTTAGGTTTGTTTAATATTTTATTATGATCTATAAAATACCGAATGGTTTGTTCCCTTGTATGTTCAGTGTTGTAACATTATTATGCAACCTTTGCGTGGTGACAGTGAGGGTACCACCCTGTGCAGTATGCTCGGCCCCACCCACAGCCCTCGCTCTATCGACCTGCGCAGGCAACCCGGGCCGCAGCTGGCTGGCTCGACCGACCCGACCGGATTGAACCCCTACCCCCGCCCCCGCATGCCGTCCCGTTTCATACAATTCGACTCTTAGGCGCCGCATTACCCCCTACCTCTGGAAGAAAATAAATATGTGCCCCCACGAGATTACTGTTCTTATATTCTTGTATACCTTCGATTTGCTAAAGCAAGACCAATACTTTATTAGCGATTTCCATTGTCAATATGTCACATAATTATGGGTGTTTCCCGACGACTGCGCATATCAATTCCAGTTTAGCTGGCATATTAGAATAGGAGTTTCGACGAGCCCTCCGAATCGGTATTGAGTGAGTGAGTTGTGTCTCTTGTAGGGTTTATAACAGTTGTTTTACGAACAGCCAATCATGTTAAATACAGTGTGTCTATTTACTTCTTGTTCAAGTAATAATTGTAAAATATTCCTAAAATTGGTTCAAAAACGAATTTATGTCGCCTATGACTGAAGCTAGTTTATCAAATATTCTAATGCATTATTTTACTAATCTTAAGTGTGTCAGTTTAAAAATGACCTCACCTCCATTTAATGTACGCTAAATGTTTATCGATTATATTTTAATATAAGTAGTATCTACTGTTTACGTAGTGGCACTCCTTACACAGACCTTGTAAATTTAAATGATGCAAATATGGATACGAATTTATAACAGGCCGTTATTCTGAAACCACGGATACATTCACTTTATTATCTTTTATTAACAACTTTGTGAAATACCTATGTTAAAAAACTATTTCCCTAAATGAATCATCACTCAAATGAGTTGACGAGAGACTGACGACACCTGACAGTGTAAAATTTATAAAATGTGTAAGACTAGTAGGTAATTATTTCCTACTTCGTTAAACGTACAATAGAACGTTTTCGATTTATTAACTAGCGACTCATGGATAGTAGGTACCTAGTTTGTTAACCTACCGTGCGTAATTTAAATGCACAATTTATAGAAACCACAGGATTTATAAATTATTCAATGAAAAAGAACCTTCAGCTGTTTCAAAATGTTATAAACAAGATTTTTTAAAGTTTTATTTATTTTTATATAAGTCAATTTCTTATGTACTAATTACTTAGGTACTAATAACTAATCGCTCCTACGAATAGACGTTATTTCGAAATGACGTATAGATATTTTATTTATCTAATGTACTCAACGAAAAAGTGTAAAACAATAAGGCAGGCAAATAGGCTGACTAAAATTTATTCGTTTGTAGCTGGCAAGCATAACAAGTGAATAACTACATTCAGAAAGTAGACTGACGTCATCGAGCCGGTATCTTTCACCCCTCCCGCCTCTCTTTCTTTGCATCCTGCCTGCGGTTCGGTTCGCTTCGCGCCGTCGTCGTCGCACCACTCGCACCACTGCCAGCCAGTACTCATGCCATACACACAGACGCAGTTTAGTTGGTTTCACACGGAAACGAGCACGGCGGGCGCGGCCATGTTGTAAGAGTAAACTTGGCAACGTCGCACTAGACATCGACCGATTTAATCATTCTTTGGTGCCGTTGCTAAGTTTCTCGTTATCACTCGTCTCACGTATTATTTTATACACCGATTGAGTTTTCGAAAACATTGTTTGAATTTCGTGTAATGCCTATGTCCAACAATAATTTATTTCAGTATATAAATTTGGTAAGCCCAGGGAATATCATAATGGGCCAAGGTACATTTTTGTTGTGTATTTGGTCAGAATTGTCAATTAATAAATAAAGTTTATTAAATATATTCTCAGTATTATTATTCTTATTAATGTAAACGTTAGTGATGCAGTTGTTGTATTCTATTACTATCTGCTTCAACTTTTTATAAACGTTGAACATTTCAAAGGGCTTCATTTAGCCGAGCGAGCGACCATTATAATGAAAAGATATAACTAGTAGGTAAAGCGAGGTTACGGAGCGGCAACAGCGCATGTTGTTCGATACCGCAGTCAGAGCGGCAACATCGCATTTTTTGTAGTTTCGCCGCGTCATGACGACGCATGCTGCCCCGGCGGCACGGCGCGGCGGGCGCGCCCGGAACGTGTTCGCGTGAAGTCATGTCTGTTTTGTTACCTTAAATATCGCCCAAACGATATAAAATGTGTCTGCATATTAAAATAATTTATATACACGTCATTTCATTAGTTGGTTTTCATGTCCTCACCGATTAAATCGACAATATTTAGGTATGCTTGAGCGTTTTAAACTGGTAACAAGGAATCTGTATTGTTTTTGACATTTTTTTTTTACAATTGAGCCCAAGATATTATGATTGTGAATAAATTTGTTATTATTGTTTATTAAATATGAAACGAAAACAAAAAGTACATTATGGGTAGTTATAAAGTAGGTCTTTGTAGGTGCACCTTTTTCGAAATGTTTTTACTACTTTTTGGCTATAAAAAAGTATAAATAGTAATAGTGTATAAGTAATATTGTAAATGTATATAAATAGTGGCTACTAAATAAGCAGCCACTACCGCCAATAGAAATTTGTAATCAACCCTAGCATCACTGTCCCACCTGATGTTGGCCACAGATGAGTTGCTAATCCTGAGGACTAAGTTTGAAGACTTCGTATAAGAGCCTATTCTATAGCACTCCCTTCAAATCAGAATATAGCAATGTCTAACACTGTTGTTTAAAGGCAAAATAATACACATTTAAATGAATCGCGATCACTCTTTATTACAAATAATCAGAATAAGTTGTTTCTAATAAAATTTCACACGAATACTTCTTAATTTACATCAGTTAGTTCCTGTGATCATTGTATCCGTTTTATTGCAGTTTTTCACTTTCATAAATTGACCAATGAAATTTAGCATAACCAAGTGATCACATGTCTCTAAATTTAATTATTTATAACATTACGTTTGGATTTATGGCTAATATAGAGCCTATAACCTGTAGCCCTTCAGTTCCCATTTCACGCTACCAAGCATCCACTCGTAGCTTGTGCTTACAGTGAGCTGTTTTCTTCTCTGAATAATATTACAGTTCTAATTGTTTATGTTACAAAGGCCTCTATGGACTAAGCAATACTGGGTTGACGTTAAAATAGCTGGAAGACAAGGATTGGCTTCTCACTGATCGATTCGGCGGTCGTTCTCATTTATATTTTTTCCTAATAATAAGGCAGAAGGGTAACCGGTTTTTTTTACCTACCTGTTACTTGTTTTTTTTTTTTTATCTGATTGAAGTAGCAAACGAGCATACAAATCATCTAATGGTAAGCGGATACTGCCGCCCATGGACATTTGTAATCAACTTCATATAGAACAGAGGTTCAGTCGAAGAGAGTGAGTCTTTCAGTATACCGGTTTCACACAACGCTATCGTACATTTCCAAGCTACTTTCTTGCCAATATAGTCATTGTAAAGGGCAAAATGAAAAGAGCTCATCTGTGTACTGTGCGTCATTACGGTTACTTTCATAGTGGTGATACTGTTGTTGCTTCGTGTGCAATCCGAAACAAATACATATTCATTAAAAACTATTAATGAGTCAGACTAGTTATTTGTCTGAGTTTCCTTTGCGAACAATATACTGGTATCATGGCAACACCGTTATAATATGTCGACAGACGAGAATATTTTGGGTAACCGTTCATATCCTTATTAAGTGACTACCTGATAGTTGTGTACGTTTTATTTTTATAAAATAATTAAGAAAAGAAAGACTACTGACAAAGCTTATTTTAAGTCGTAATCATCGAGTATGAGAATAATTTAAAACTTACTTCATTTTCTTTAAAACTATACATAACCCAGATACAAGAAACGAGATCATACCTTATAAGGAGTTAACGTGATTTTTTTAGCTAATTTAGTCATATGTAACTGAAGACACGGTAGATTCTGTACCTTACTTGATTTTTAAGTTATTAAATATTTGATGAAACCTTTTTTTATAATTTTTATTTTTAACGTATTCTTGTCACAAGTTAACATTAAAATTGAAAAAAAAAAACGTTAATTATTTAAATTAAAAACAAATATTCATTATACGAGATTTGAATTGTTACTTTGATGTTTTTTAATAGACAAAGTAGCATTTTCTCGAAATATGCTAAAATACTGCAATTTTCATACTTATAAAAATATAAATGTTACTGTACAGAAAAAATAGAAATGTGTTATCAACGATTTTTTCTGTTAACGTGTGATGGGTTTAGTTAATGGCCTTTTTCACATTAAACTTACACGATGACACCTACGAACTTCTTGTACGCGACCACTTAAGTCTTTTATTTAATGTAGTGTAATGTCCTATTAGTCACAAGGTGATCTTATTTACTAGCACGAGGGTTTTCAGCTTACTTTCAAAAAGGCTTTTGACTCTTTATCTCCTTTTACAACATCCATTGTAGGAAAAGGAAAATGTTATTCAAGACCACATAGGCCACCGTATAGATCTCAGTTTATGTTAGTGGCTAAAAAAGATATTCTGTATGGTTCGACCAGGAAGGTACCACGGCCACACCCATTTCGAGCGCAAAGCGGTCATTGCGTTTCGATGAGAGGGTGTGAATACTAGCTGGGGAATTCCATGTAAAAGTCTACCAAGAATGCAAAAATTAAATTATTTTCTTTTTTTTATGGTAAAAATACTCAGTATGGAAGCAATACTGTAGTACTTTTAGATTTCACTCATAACAACTATTTTGTTTTTTGTATTTTTGTAATTTCGCTGGCACGATTTGCAAAGGAGTTTTAATTACATTTTTATAACGTAAGTTTCTTGCATTATTGTAATATTTTGCCATATATTACTACCCTTACTACCGACTTACCGATAAATAGTCTGTAACGTATGTAATAGGTGTGGCAGTAAAAGATATTAAGCGGGTAAGTGTATAATGTCGGGTTGTAGTGTCAGTCACGGTATAAGCCGAATTTTCTCTCGTAACTTTAGTAAAACTTATTTTACATAGTAAATATTTTTTGTTTCCTATTTGACATAACTTACATTATGGCGATGTCAAAAAATTCTAAACTTTATTAATTATTTTTTAAACAACTGATACGATTTCGTTGTGTCAGTCACACGGTAGAGCCGGTCACGAAACACGAAGGTCAGTCTCGTTTTTTATCAAAGGGAAACTAGATATTTTTGCCTTTTTTCTTGTGGATGGCCAAAACAGCAACAGAAAGGAAGAAAAAGCAGAAAGAGAAGGTACAAGACAAATAACTATTCAAAAATTTTTAAACGAACGGAACCCAAAACTGAAAACTGTTACGACGTTCGATTAAACAAACAGTGTCAATTGATAAGCATGAATCTTCAAAAATAAGAAAGCAGACGAGTTGAGACGGTACAGGAATAAGATAAAAGTTAAAAAAAATGTTAGAATTTGCCGATACACCAGTCATAGAAGAGAATCCAACTAAAGATTTTGACTCCAACTAAAATTAAGCGTTTAGTTCAAAGGAAATCAATATGGAAAGTTGTCGCAAAAGCAAATTGGAATGTTAATTGTCTTGCATGCAAAAAACAACATATAAAAAAGTTTTCATGAAAAATCAGAAGATGAGAATTATCATTGATTGATAACTCTCGAGATGAGACGAAAAATTATATTATCTAACTACAGTAACTGTCCCTAGTGTTACAATTTCATGTTCAGAACTTACTGCTGGTAACGTACATAATAATGTTTATGAGTTAGCACAGTTTGCTACAAAAGAACATCAGAAGATGTTTTGTTGATGTCACTCTTTGCCAAAGTAGTGTTGATGAGCAGGGCCAAGTTAAAATATGAGCCTTAAAGTAGCTTATACTGATGCTTCTTTGTTTAGACCTGTTGAAAAAGATATATCTTTTAGTCTATCTGTCATTATTAAAATTATCAATGTGTTTTAAAATTTTATAAGTGATATTTTTAAATTATAGTTTTAAAACTATAGTTTTCTACATTGTATCCGCTAAAATTCGTTTGTAACTTTTCTTTGAAAAATACAATTATTTTGCATTTTAAAGTGTCAGTCACGTTTTAGGCTGTCACGATTTATTTTTACCTCAATACGAGGTTCTTTTTTGTATTATTATCCAACTATTTGTTTTATATATTTCGGCCCCTAATGCAATTTAAAATTATAAAACCTGTATAAAGGAAGATATTTGGATTTAATATATTTGGATATTGGAATTTAAAAACACTCTCAAACATGAGTTCATTCTGCGTGTAGTGTGAGTCACATTTACCTGTTGGTAAATAAATCGTACTTCACAAACTTTCATTGTCACTTTTCATATTACAGAGGGATGATTTTGATGTTGTGCTGATGATTGTAGAATCAACTATATAATCATACTTAAACTAAAACCGTTGACATAGTAGTATACATAATATGGAGCAAAATAACACACGTTTTGCGTCAAATGTAGTGTTGTACATATGGAATTACCCAGCTGATTTATATATTAGACGACCACCATAGTTCTCAGGTGTTGCACTGAATCTTTAATCGGTTTCAGGAACCCGTCCTATATGATATCCTCAAACATCTGTAGGCAAGTACACATGTTCGACAGACGACATGAGTTTTTACTAATAAAATTGCGGAGTTTTCTAGCAAATTTCTTCTATTAGAAACCATAAAAAATCAAAAAGAATACAAATCTTGTATAATTCAAAATAGGGTTAAAATAAAAAGAAACGGGCAGTGAAATGTATTTTTTATTTTAATAAATTATATAATATTAAAGTTTTCCACAAAAGAATCAGCTACAAGAACGGATACTATAAGTCCATGTATGTCTTAAATGTTTATTTTTTTTTGAGAATTTTCTTTATAACCTTTTAAAAATTATAGCTTTACATAATATAATGATAGGGAAATAAATATTTAAAGTCGGAACCAATCCTATTTAATGTTTTTATTAAATAGGATTGGTTCCGACTGTCGATCTTAATATCCCACTGTCGAACGTACGACATAGTTAAGTAACACGGGATAACAAATTATAAATACTGTTTGTTTAATTAATTGCATGCTTAAAACAATATTATCACGGGGTTCGTTTCAATTGTAGGGCATAATATGACATACAACTAATTAAAGAACGAAATGATAAAAAATGCACTAAATATAAAAATATTTTTAACATACTTAAATCACATCTATGATGTAATAGATTTCCCATTTCATAAGTAACATCAATTTCTTTTTGTAATTGTCTTAACAAAACTGTGACCCTTATGTCATTTAAAGATTTTAAATATTGCAGGGAAAATAAAAATTGGCGAAGAGCGTTACGATATTTTTATGTAATATCAGGTTTTAATAAAAGCTTTATATCTTCATCAAATGAATTCGATTTCAATAATTGCATGCAGTTGTGTGCGGTTGTAACTGATTGCACATAGCGTTGTCCACACGTGTAATTTAGGATTTTAAATGCAAAAGTTATCATAGAGAAGGAAGTTCTCTTGTTTTATTTTTTTTAGGGTTACGACACGCGCAGCGCCTAGTGCTCCGTAATCATAGACAAAAACAAACGTTTCATACGAATGCATCTTTATTAATTTTCTATACAAAATACCATTATTTCGTATTTTACCCGAAATTAGGACAATACTTGACATTTTGCGTTTTTGGCCTGATGTGTATTGGACCTTTGGCGTATGATCCATTAAAAAAATATTTGTCTACTACTCTAGAATCAGTTGCTGCTATTGATGAAATATATTTGAAAAGAATCGTTATTGAAATCCATTTTAGTGCACATCCGTCGTACATCCATCGTTCAGAGTAACTAAATATGTACTGCGCGCAGTTCAGTTCAGATTAATAGCGCGTCCTGTCTAAATCTCGACCGCACACAGTTAAACATATAATATACATAGCACACATGACGTTAATTTGTGGGAGTCCTAAGATTTGATGGAACACATCTCCAATAAAATGTTGGATTGAACACATCATGCATAAAGTAAAATGCCATATTATTAAATTTTTTAGTATTTCATAGGATCTAAAACGTTCATAATGATCCATTATACCGTTGCAATCAGCCATATATTGTTTGATAGCTCTACACCACTTGGTGTTGGCACAAGTTATCACCAAAGTCAGATAAAGTTATATGTAATGCATGCATAAATTGCCAGAAATAGCATCATTGTATGTGGAAATGTGTATCGGTGTATTAGGTGGTAGTACGTTTTTATTTGCTTTTGACGTATTTCGTCTTAATTTTTTTATATACTTTATTAAATTGCACTGTAAATATTATGTACGTAGTTATCCATTTAGATGTATATAAAAATTAATGGAGATATACTTACTTATATATATATACATATATGAACAATTGCTTTAACTGTGATAAAAAATCGTATATATTTTTATTGATTATACTAAAACTTGGAAATAGCTATCATCGAGCAAACATACAAGAAAAATCTGTTGACAAATAAAATCAATACTCTGGAACCAAACCTGAATGGTGCCAAAATATTAATTTTTTTTACTCATTAGCGCTGAAAGTATTATGTTTGATAACAATCACTATTCTTGATGTACTCGTAATCTGAACGTTAAACGTTAAGATATGTAGTTCGTATCATCATCGCATCAATTCATTGCACTGCATACAACCCTCTGTCCTTTGCTACTCTTCTTCTATCTCCTAGCTACTATACTTTATTATAATAATTATATTTTGACGGCAATAGGTCCCGGCATGACATGATCATTGAACATGACTTTTGTCTTGTCCAGGTTCATGCCGAGACCGACACGTCGTGATGCATCATTCAGATTGTCCAGCATTACTCCAGGACACCGCTATGATGATGATACGTCGGCAAATCGGAGGTGAGAACTGTACTCGCCATTGATGCCCTGTTCCTTCCTCTTAAGCGTTTAAACGACGTCCTTAATTAACCCAGTTTAAACAGTTTCGATGAAATTTCATGTCGTCCTGTTTTTCTTCTTTGTACAAGTGAAAACAATCTTATCGTTTCCGATTTGGACGGTCATCTTTCCAGCGCTATCGACAAATTTTAATATCACCTCTATGCCGACACAAAACCGTATACAAGAGCTTGCGTCACTCGGGATGCAAAGGAACGCTCCAGCGTTCCTGGAAAATGCAATTATGTAGCGATATAATCTCTGACCTTTCGTATGTTGTGAAAGCAGTCTGCTATGTCGTAAATAGATTTTTAACTGACTTCATTTTTTTTTACATATTTTTGAACTGTAGGTACATATAAACTACTGACTTATCACGTAAGACTCAATCCCAATATGAATTCTTAATGCAAATTCAGGAATATAGAATACGATATCCTTAATAATTTTAGTAATTTATATTTTCCCAATATTTTGACAGTTTCCAGATTCGGCTTAAGATATGATATAATTTTACAGGGATCCTAATAAATTATATTTGATGAATAATATGGAAAATTTATTTATATTTTCCATTCTAAAAGACGATTGCCGCTTCATTCTTCACATGGGTCTTCACTGAGATGGGTTGTTAAACCAGATGAACGGTGGCTCAAGGTAGGAGTTCATTTTAGAAGCTATACATAGACTTAAGTCTTCCAAGAGTTGGTTGAGAAATAAGAAAATCTTTTTTCATAATTTAGTATTCTCGGTTCCGAGATAAGTATTTTGAGGGAAAGAAAAATATTTTTCTAATTTATTTTCATTACAATAATTCTGAAATATTAATAACAACTATACCTAACTCTTAGTCTGTTCTTCAAACTGGTGTGCATATTAAGACCAAATGTATTTTACTTGATCTAAAATTAAAGTCATATGAACGTTCATATAATATTCTGATTTTAAATTTCACGCGCCTTTATAAGTTCATCAAAATAATTACACCGGACTTGTTACTGAAGAGGTATACGCATTCATCATTATCTTCTTGCAACATTATACTAGTTTAAACGCATCTATAACCATGGATAGTAGTGATTAAATAAAATTTGAAAAATAAATCAGATCTTTCGAAGAAAAATGTGCAAACACATTGATACCACATTTATTTTATCTTTAAACGTTTACCCTATAGTTATCGCCTGCAGGTTTAATCTACATTAAAGACATATCTGTAAAAATAACTTAAAAGATTCGATCAACATAATTTTTAACAATTAGACGCATTTTAACTTGTCGATAAACGCGATTAACTTAAAAATTACCAAAATATTCACGTGTTAAATTATTGTTGATTTCCTTCAAACATTTTTAGGCTCGCCAATTTTTTATAAAAATAAGAAGTTGATAGAATAAACATGAATAAAATCACGTTATCCACTAAACTGAATTGTGCTTTAGAAGAACCTATTGTGTTGTAAGTCATTACTAGTTAGTGACAAGCTCTGCAATGTTCTGGTTTAAAGGATTATACGGCTTCTGCATTATGCTTCTACCTTTTTACAAGGTATTTAAACTTAGTACTTAGGAGTAAAAATGCATCTATAGCTTGTCTGCATATGTGGTTCATTATGTATATTATTATGCACAATGACTTTATTTGTCAGTGACCACATACTATTTATCACATTGACTGCTGCAGAATGTTTGTTAAAACAACTTTAATTTCATAAGAAAATAATGCAATGTTTCCCTAAGCACAACTTTTTGTTGTTGGTCTGACGCTGCTGCTATTTGGATATGGTTTGTTGTGTTTTTATAAATATTAAGATATACATTTTACTACGAAATATTACAAATACCGGTTTCTATCTATTTTACATGTTTTTCACATTCAAATTTTTATAAACACTGCCCGAATAGTACAAGAATAAAAGAGATATAGTCTAAATTGATTATCGTTAAATTTATAACTTCGGGTTTTATTGTATTTTATCTTTAATTAGTATACATGCGATAAGAAAAAAGAAAGCTCAGATATATTCTTATATAAATAATTTGGAACTTTCGCTTTGTTCAAACGCATTCTTGACTAGGCATTAGCCAAAAGGAGGCCCTCTTACCTTCAGTAATACTTTTTCGAGATTTGCAGAAGGATTTTCTTCAAATGTGTCTTGCCTTATTAAGTTTGTTTCTAGTTAACAGTCTCTGATATTTTCAGAATTGGACGATTAAGGCTGTTTCCTTTTCTCATTAGTTTCTCTTCTTTCAGCTATGGCCGAGTCCAGAATGTCAAGTTATTGGGTCGCATGGAAAACGCAAGTGTGGGTGCGAGTGGAAGCACGACTACCGGTGTTTGTGCGACGGTTGCTTTTATGGACATCAAGTCTGCATCAAAGGCACATAACGTGGAGCACGTGCTGGACGAACGTACTCTCACCACTGAGTATTACGAGCCAGCTGCGATACCATCGGCCGCGGGTGCGCCCTCGGCCGGCTCGTCACCTGCCGGCTCGGGTTACTCAGGTTCTTCATCCTCCGTGAACTCCACACCCGCTCCTGTCACTGCTTCGCGCTACCATCTCTCGTAAGTAATGTTTTTGTTCAGCTACAATTGCTATCTGCAGGTATTATAAATGCTTACCCTTCAATTACTTATTATTAGTTTCACTATATCGTTTGTCCCACACTCTGAGGACAGAGTTCGAAGTTATCGTCGTAAATATTTAATAATAATGTAACCAAAATCGTGTTTATACTGATCTTACATCGAATATTTAATTTGATTTTAGCAGCTTACAGTCATTAATATACACATAAAGATTAATATACATTAGTTTAAGCATAATAAATGTATAATGTTTTCTGTTAAGAAATTATGAAAGCAACAAATTTAATCCTTAACTTAACAAATAAGTAAATACTTACGATTTGTCATCTTATTGTGAATTAAAATGTCAAAATAAAAAAAGGTTATCACGTCACATTTAACAGTAAAATACTATGTATTGTTTTTACTAAAGTAATAGCATAAATGTTTATTATATAATATATTAAAAATCATTTCTTTTTTGTACAATTCCCTTTTATTTCGTAATTAGTAATCACAGTATCCCTTTGGTGTCTCCAGTAGTAGTCTATAAACATTGCTGGTTGCATTCTTCTGCTGGTTCCAATTCTTTTTGAAAAAGTTTTTTTTTTATGTAAATCAATTAGTGAACTATAGCTTCGATTTTATTTTGTGATGTTTTTTTTGTGACGTCCACAAAAACCAATCATGCATTGTTTTCATGGAAATGAAGCTTGAGAAAAAGCATAATTATAAAATATCATTATATTAATACGTGAAGCAAAAACTTTGGACCCCTTTTCACATAAATTGCGCGGACGGAGGAGTATGGAATTTGGCGCACTGTATTGTATAGATTACTAGGAGAAGTGCAAAACGCCAATATTTTTCAATAATTATTATTATAAAGTACATTAAATCAATAATTTACTTATTGATTTAATGTACTACATTACATTACTTTACTTACATTTCACACACTACCATGCATTTGACACACAAGAACACACGTATACGTATTTGTTACACGCTGACTATGTTGCTGACATTGTCATATGTCAGATGTGTATGTCAAATAACGCGTTATTGCTTTTAAATGCAGCTTATAGAATTAAATCTCATTCCATATAATACATTTTAAAAATATTTTTTATAATAATGTACACAGTAAAATGCATATAAAAATTTATGTAGTAGAAAAAAAATTGGGTTTAATCACGGTAGAATTTCAACCGAAGGGCAACTAGTAGTTGGTTTAAATATTAAGTGCGATAAGTCCTCCTTTTAAGTTTCAACTCAGTTAGCGAAGAAAATTTTGTTTTGAGACATAGAAATCTTGACTGAAATGTCATTGTTGTTTCGCAGTTTAATTTTATTTCTACATAACAGTTATCAAACAGAAGTAACAGTTGTTTGCGTGATTATTGGGTTCAAGCTGTTATAAAGTACATTTATGCACCAAAAGGCACTTATTTATGGTATTCCTGTACCATCTCATTTATACAATTATTTATAGTACATTAAATCACACACTTTAGGCAACCATGATTTGTCATCATTTTTAATTGCAGACTTCATATAACATACTAAGACATAATAATAAGCTTAGATAATTAACAAACACATAAAATACAACGTGATAAAAATTTTGGATAACGTTTGTACACAAAAAGATATGTTTTCATTATAATCTTTTGGGACGTGATATCTAAATGTAAATAAATGTTCTGTTGCTTACTAGGTATACATAACACCATTCGTGGTATGAATGATTTTTCTGATGTAGAATAGTAATATTAATGTTAAAATTTCAAGATATGTATTAAAATGTTATACGATTACATTTTTTTTTTGTATAAATTCCAATTTGCCTACTCGTATTTACAGCGATAATTTATATTTGTTAAGATTAAAGCCTGACTCTATAGTCACCTGTTTTTTTTGTTGAATATAATACATGCAGATAGCCATATATGTATTACGCTGCGACGTGCCTAATGACGGTTACTGTCGCTCATTGTTTTTTCGTGGTTCTTATTGCCGGAATCATAATGTTTAATCAAGAACCAATTAAACTGCCCACAATAAATTTCGCTTTATGCTTGTTACGCTGTGATAATTGGAATTCAAAAATAGTAACTAGTTGAAGCATGTCCGTCATTAGTCCTCGCACAACAGTATCGGTGCCGCCGCCGCCATTACAGTGAACCTGCGAGCATCCCTAATGGATTGCAGTGATTTACTTGGATTGCAGTGGGAAATTCGACCGGAACAGTGACATAAGTGAAGTGACAAATTGTGTTTAGTGCTTGTTCAATACGTGCTTTGTGATAGAGTGCAGTGAATTCTGAATAAGACGACGGCGATCATACACCGGTTTAGATCACTGTGGCAGGCGGCGGTCCCAACTTCGTTTTATATGCACCTTGTTATTAACGTTATTTTTGTGCCAATGTTGTAACAATCGTCTTAACACTATCTGTTCCCTCTTGGATGTTGCAAGTAATTGTGTGTTTTTCATTTACTTAATAACATGACCGTATGGTCCATGTTTTTGTTTAATTTATGATGATTAATATTTTAAATATTTAAAAGTAAATTTGTTAGAAACTTGTGACAGTACACTAAACATTGGGTATTAATATTTGGAGGCGTTGATGCCTCCAAACAATATAATAACGATCGTTTCACTCAAGGTCTACCCAGTCGCGTCGGCCCACGTATAGTGGGTATTGATTTTCTATAAAGTCATTTTAGCACGTTACATGTTTATTCATCAGACGTATTAAATCAATGAATTGTTGAATATTTTGATGTCAAGATTCCACAAGGATAAAATAATCCAAATAAATATTTCAGAAACTGTTTAGGAAAATTCGCATTAGTGTTAATTTACGGATTAATTAGTTAATGGAATGAGTGTTCAGTATGACAATTAATCACTTTTTATTGTATGTATCATGAATAATTAAAACTATTGTGATAAAACAAATTGAAAATTACACTTTATCAAGGGGGCGACGTCAAGGGGGGCAGGAGAGTGTCAGCTTCTCCTCCCACCTCTAGATTTTGAAATACTACTGCTCCATATATGAATTGTCCCCTTAGATTACCGGCTGGCGACTCCTTTTGCGATATTTGCCGACGTTAAAGTTACAAATTGTTTATGACTTTGAGAATAACTCACATTGATAATATTAACACTGTTTGGTTCTATTGGAACGAATACTTTATAGTTTACCTACTGATATTTGATTTTAGATGTATAACATGTGCAATACCTTTCGCTACTACATTAAATACAATCAGAATAAGATAAGGAACAATTTAATGGTTTTGTTTATATCTACAATAAAACAGGTTTTATTTTAATAACAACGTCACGCCTATGCGTGCTTATCATTGTGGTTTGTTGGTTTTCGTCTTTTTTGGTATTATAAAAATTATAAATAGTACCTTTACCAATATAAAATAAGTACGTGTCTGTCAGTTTATATACGTTAACATTAAATAGTTACTGGTTGCTGGTTTGTGATTTAACGTCATTTCATATATTTTTATTACATTCACATTTTGAAAGTTGACAGAATTTTAGAAAGGGTATTCGATATCGATTTAATCTTCGGAACTGGTATTTTTCTTAGGGTTTAAACCTTAGCCTATTTAGTTTTTTCACTAAATGTGCATAGAAAGATTACATACGCCTTTATTTATAGGAAATAAATTGTATAAAATAAATAAATTATTTCCAAAATCATGATAACGAACCTACAAACTGAACATCGGCAGTAAAATAATATTTTATCAGATTACTTCATGCGAAGCATTCAAGCACGTGGGGCTCTACACGATTTCACGTAATGTTTTGCTTAAGCAAAATAGTAAGGGCACCTGCCCTCAATATTTTCTGTGGAAAATTTAACCAGCTAAAATAAGTGAAATGTAAAAGTTATTCATCTATAACGTACGATTTTCTAACATTAGGTTACACAGATAACCCTTTAATCCGATTTACACTGTTTTACTCGTATGTAGTATTTTAGTCCATGCATATTTTGTTAGACAAGATAGACTAAAAACTTTCAGTATAATTATAAACGTAATGTAGGGTAATTTGTTAATGAATAAAAAAATCGCTAGGTGTATTTTAGAGATATACTGATATCAACCTCTTTTAAGCCCGTATGCCAACCAATGTGTTAATCAAATCATCATGCTCTACAACTTTATTAGTTTAAATTTCAAGAGGTATTTGCAACAAGCAAAGTCGCGACTTATTAAATGATGATTATTTTTAACATAAATTATTGTTATTAAAAAGTTTTCATATTGAAGTCGTTACTTTAAATGTCAAATCGCGTTAGGGGGAGTTCTGTATGATAATGATGTTTAGAACTTAGAGAAGCTTTTAAACGCATTAAAATAAAAATATATTTCACTGCATTATAGGTATTTAATTTTAATACTTCGTTAAGCACTTTGGAAATATAATTATTTTATTATTTATTATAAAAATGTATTTTAATAAAAAGTCAATATGTTGTAGTTGTTATACAAGATAGAATATTATATTATTTAATCATGCGACGGTCATGCTAGGGGCTATTTTCAATATTGACATAGTAGTAGCTGTAGTTTCCTGGCTTCCCTTTTTAAAGTAAATTTTATAGTTACAATATAGTATTGTATGCATCATTTTTTTTCCAAGATAAGTTTTAGCTTTATTCATATTGAGAATATACCAGTACGAAGTAGACACACAATGAATGTGGCTACCCCAATGTAATTAATTTTATCATACAGTTATTAATTAAGTTAAAAAAAGCAAATGTAATACCTACCTCCTTATCTTATCTGTGACCCACTCTGAAGAGATAAGCTGTAAATTATTATCAACTTGTTTTTGCCAGCAGTTATATATATGAAACGTTGTACATATATCAAAGTTATATCTAACGTTTGATAAGGACGTGATAGTTACCTGATATTAACATGAAAACGAAAATTAAAAATATGGTTTCCAAATTAATCATGGAACACTTGGAACATATTTTCAAGTTTTTTGATTCTTTAAAAAAATATTTTATTGTTTATTTCTCATAATTTATCGCTCTGTCCACAAAAATCCACTGTAAAGATCCATTGATGGATCTTTTTCCACTGTAATCCTCGATCCATGATTTTATGCAAATTGGAATTTTTGTCACTAAGGCGTGTCCGAAAATCCATTACGAATGAAAAGAGAGAAAAGTAAATTTTTTATGACTCAAAAAAATCTCTAACTTACTCTTAACAGCGTCAGAAGGAGGGTGATGTTTCTCGACCGTATACATGTATGTTTGTAACCTAGTATGTACCTATATATATGTTTATATATAAATGGTTGAATGGATTGTAACATATAACACATCATTGGAAACGGCTCAGATGTCAGATTGACATAGGATACATATTTTTTTATATTTAACTTTAGAACTGAAAAATGGGGGTTAAAAGATATTTTTTGTTACAATAACAATATGGGTATCAAATAAAAGCTAGTAAATAGGCCATTACAAATATATTTATATAATACCTAATATTTTTAACGTTACTCAACCGATCCATCCATGTGTCA
>MOOZ01001398.1:162214-173337 GCA_002930495.1 Cecropterus lyciades | reverse complement strand
GAACTCGGTACATACCAATATTAAATTTACTTGTGAAATGGAAGATAATGGGAGGCTGGCATTCTTGGATGTCGCATTAAAGACTCGCCCAGACGGTACATTTAATCATGCAGTCCATCGGAAACCGACTCACATGGATAGATGCTTAACACGGCACCATCATCCTCGACACCTAGCATCGGTTGCTAGGTCACTCACCTGTCACAGGAATTGAAACACATTAGTGAGGTCCTACGCCGTAATGGCCACATAAGATAGGAAGAATCTTAGACAGGAGGTATAATATAAAATGTATATTTACGCCCTTCAAGAAACTCGCGGCCTATCTTCGTACACCAAAAGATTTCATACCTTACCAATGTCCCGGGTTTAATAAATAATTGTTAGTAAATCAGATTTATTGACTGTGTCTCGTGTATTGAGTTAGCCTTATCAGATCATTGCTGAGCTTCCCGACGAAGTAAAAATTCACACTCGCGCATTGGTAATTGTTCTCTTGCCAATTTGGATTCAGACAAAATAAAACTATAAACCTGGCAATTTTCAGACTACAATTATCATTAATCTTGACAAAAAAGTTCAGTAGCAGTACTATTCTTGGAAATTAGTAAGGCTTTTAACTAATTATACCATGAAATTTTATTAAATAAAATGCAAAAATATGCTATAAAAGGAAATACCTATAATCTTATAAAATCTTAACTAACTGATAGAGAATAGTTCACACAAATAAAAAGAATATGTATAAAAACAACCAATAAACGATTTTATGAATCAGGGTGTAAAAAAATATCTTATGGTGGAAGTGGTAAGAAATATCAGTTTTTAGGACCACTACTATTCCTAGTCTATATTAACGACCTACCTGATAAAATAAACCGTCACATGACTTTGTTTGCTGATTATAGTACGACTCTATTTACTAATAACGACGAAAAAGCATTAAAAGAAACATTATTAATACATTGACAGAATTTATACGATGGTTCGAATTCAATAACACTGCGTGACAAATGAAAATAAAAATTAAGGACCCATTTTGAAATGACATTTTTTACAAAGTATTTACTTTCCATCACGTCTGATTTTTTTCTGCGAGGATGTGCCAAATTATACTAAAAATTTACAGAATCATACGCATTTTAAAGGAATAATCTTTACCAGATATTTTACATCAGTCGGGTTTATATTTTGTCATTTATGTATAAAATTACAAGAAAAAATTATTTCATAAAATTTAAACTCAGAATACCTTTAAATTATAACTTTGTCTTTTGCGTATTGAAGCACCTTCTCTTTTTAGACGCCAACAGTAATCGCCTAGCATAGTTATGTCCCAACGGGACTTTGAAATCGTTCTTCAAACTTCTTTACATCTTAATGGAACCTCTCACACTACTCATCACTGACAAAGAAACTTGCCAGTTAGTGTAAGTGTTGTATCAAATCATTTAATTCATTGTGATTTATCGGATGTTGACGGCCAAGAGAACTTGAAGATAGTAAAAACTCAGGATCTTTTCTGCTTTCGTCATTATATGCTATAACATTTGTCAAATCTGGTTCTTCCGAAATCTCAATTTCATTTTTGGTAGAGGTAAAGGAGGAGGCCTTTCTTCATTGTGAGGTTCTGGTTTCCACATTGAAGGAACGTCAGGATACTGAATGTTGTGCTTGATTTTCTTTGCAAAGCTGCATGTCAGTAATGCAAAAATAACTATAGTTAAAATGATTACTATGTTCACGCCATAAAGCTGGTACGGCAAATGGCACTGACATCTTGTTTCTATTAAACCTAAATATGAGAGTAGCATAGCATTTAACACAAAAAAACAACTGTGATATCCATAGTTTATCTTGATTAATAGCAAGTCCAAAATAAAGTAAATATGCACTTCTTACTTTTTCGGAGCCATTTTTTTGTTAGTGATTTCACAATGTAATTTCCACAAACGTAACAAAACTTAGTTGGTGCATTTTTGCAGTTGCGACGGCCACTTAGTTCAGTAGTCATGTTGGATATTCATATAAATATGTTCAGAGATATCTAGGTTATCAAATAGAAACGATTTATAAATAAAACAAAATAAAAAGGATAATACATCGAAAACCTCAACTGTTTCTTATACGCCTGACGTGAGGGTAGTTAAAATAATGATTGACATGTACCTCGAAAACAAGACGTGATGGATACCACATATGCTGGGAACTTTTTGTCTATGACTTATTACCTATTCATTTCAATATTAGTTTAATGGGTACCAAAATCGTGTAACGCAGTGTAATTTAAATATTATTTTACCAAAAATTAAAATAATAAATTTTAACCATACATTCAATGATTATAGTAAATTTCTTTATATAAAATATTGTGTTCATAAAATTGACGAGAGAGAAAATATTAAATTCCTCGGATTATACATTGACAAAAAAATTAACTGAAAATATCATATTAATCATATTTGTTAAAAAAAAAGACTAAATAAATATTCATTTCTCTAACGAAAACTAAAAAAATGTAGTTGATTTAACAGCTGTAATGACAGCATATCACAGCTATGTTGCTGCAACGTTACGGTATGGTATAATATTTCGGGGTAACTCTACAGATAGAGAAATTGTATTCCGAGCCCAAAGAAGATGCATACGCCCAATGTGGAATCTCAAACAAACTGATTCATTTAGGCTACTCTTTAAGAGACTAAACATACTGACTTTACCAGCCCTTTACATACTTGATAGTGCAATTTTTGTAAAAACGAATAGTCATATGTATACATTTAAAACAAGAGCACGCCATACGCACAAGCTCACAAGTATAATGGAAACACTGGTTTATTTAGGAAAAGTTTTTTTGATGTGGTTTCATTTGAAACCATTTAATGTATTGTAATTTGAAAACATTAAATTGAATTTCATTAGAAATTAGTAGATATTTATTTATTTAAACAAAAATTCCATACGTACCGAACAGAAAAATGTTACTTTACTATTAACGAATACCGTAATGACAGTAATGTATATGACACGGCTATCTGATTTGCTAAAATGTCCATATATGGCATATATATCTATGATCTAGGGATCTAATGCAACCAATTCACTAATACTCTATTTTGCCATTAAAATTTCAGCATCATTCACTTCTTTAAGACCATCCCACATCCATTCGGAAGGACTTTGGCGAGAAACCAGGTTGCTGGCCCGTAGTGTTGTGTGATATATACTAAACAATCTAATCATGCGATGTCCATGTCGATATATTTATTTAAAACGTAAAAGAGTTTTATTATTGATATGATAACTTACGTAATAACTTAAGATAGAAGGTCCCTTAAGTACTAAATAAATTATCCGACTTCGTATTACATGGATCTCACAACTTTTTACTGTAGAAAAACTGAGCTGCGAGACTTGGTTTTTTTACAGAATGTTTTTGATGGCATCTCACTTCTTTTTTTAGAGTCCTACTTTTTTCCTTTTTGGTACCGTTTACTTCTAGAATATCAATAACGATTTTTCTTAAAGACTCTGTCTTATGATTTTTCTTATTTCTGTAGTTAGTCTTCCTCTTTTTCTTTTCCGGGACTACTTTTTGAGCTTCAGCTACAGTTTTTCTCAAAGACCATTCTCTGTCTCTTATGTGTTTTTCTCGGAGGCTTTAATTAACTGCGTGAATGAACTTTGTAATCCCATGTAAATATATAGGATTACAAAGTTATTATACGCAGTTGTTGTATCTAGAAAACTGGACAGAAATTATGAAATGTTGAGGTTTTCCCATGATTTAGACAATAAACACTAATTATATTCTAAATTTGAAGGTTCTATGTCTGCTAGAAGTGCCTTGGACTTTTGATGATCGGTCATTCAGTCAGTGAGTGACAAAATTAAGAAAGCTTGACAAGTTACAATTCTTAAACTACTGGTTCAAATTGAATGAAATTTTAAATATACCGTGTATACAATGCCTGCTTAGTAACTGAAAATTCAGGTTTCTTGTTTTATCCACAACGAAGTTATAGGGGGGTAAAAAAGGGCCAGAATTGCTTCGAGAAAAAGATGGTAACGGCCGTGCCGCTTTTATGCTTGACTTGGCGGGGGCACTGCCGTGCCCCCAGATGTATTTAATCAATGATTGTGAAATTTGGGATATAGTAATATAATAATTATATAAAATTAATGTAGACATAAGCACGCTGACATTTGTACGCCTACATTAGGCAACTTCCTACCTAGTGCGTACTTCCTACCACTGTAAACCTATATATTATGTTCCTTGCTGACAAATAAATGATTCTGATTCTTGAATTTATGTTTACCTTTAGGTTTAAGTACATGTTTTCATGTACGAAATGTACACGACATTTCGGGTTATTTTTGTGAATCTTTTTTTTTTGGTCCCATCATGTTGAACCCTTCTATCTTTGTTTACGGATATGTCTGTGATCTTGGTTCCTTACTTCTTACTAGATACTTTTGGAATTTTATCAACTAATACGTAAACCTCGTAAGGTAGATTTTTGGCCAAAGCCGAAGCCGATTGCACGGCCTATGGCCACAACCTTCGGTCAAAGCCGAAGGTTTGAAAACCAAGAATTCAGTTCTAAATTGGCTAAAATTGATTTTTTAAAACGATTTTTATTTTTGTAGATATAGACATATGTTGATTGAATATAAATAACTTCTAGAGCTGATTTCTTAAATAATAATAATAGCTCAAGTAATGTGAATTTCTGTACACAACTGGCGACGCAAGCCCACAATGAAGTTTTCGCTTTTCATTTCGCTTCACCATCTCCATCGCAGTATCGTGTATTCGTTATAGTGCGTTCAATTTAGTCACTTACTAGAACTAACTGGTTTGGGCCAAAACTTCGGCCCATTTTGACGTCCCGCGTGGTGGAGCGATCACCATACCGGTCTGATGATACCGATCTGATGATACCGGCAATTGGTCCCGGGTTCGATTCCCGGCCAGACAAATATCTGAATGATGAGTTTAGATTTCTGTTCTGTCTTTGTGTGTCCATGGCAACCACGACACAGGAGAAAGTCCTACTGTGAGGCTATGAGTGTAAAAAGCGTTTAAAAAAAAAGCGTTTATTTTGGCCGTAGCAGAAGGTTTGGTCGGACACTACTGAATACGAAGTATGTCTTTTCTGTTGTTCCCATTTTCTTCGAGCAATGACAGTTTTTAAGTTTTCTCCCACATACGTACCAGAGAACAGAATTTTAAGATTAAAATATGTACTAATGTCTAAGATCGGTATCATCATCAATTCGCTTTATGATAGGCAACATATTCTTATATTTTTTGCAACCTATATTAGTTGCATAATAATATAAGAATGGATTCTTAGTTTTTTAGCAACGTTCCATGCAACATCTCGAAAGGATAATACTTTTGATTTTCTTATTTTATCTTGACGGATATTTTTTTTTGTTTTCCTACCATGTGTATGGTAGCATGTATTCTGGATGCATGGATGTATTTTATTCTCACATGTAAAGACGCTTGAAGGGATTTTGACAAAAATTTGGCACATCGATAGTTGTGCCTTTCATTAGCACACAAGATACTCTTTATCGCGGTATACGAAGCCCACGCAAACGGAACTGCAGGCCTAAGCGAGTATGATATAATAATGGATGGCAATTAGTATCTTTGACTGTTAACAATTAAAATAATGAATCATCACAACCACATCGTTTCAATATAAATATACATATATAACAACTGTGAATTAAAATGCAATAAGAATTTAATTAAATTGTTTGTTACGAATGTCGACACTATCGCTACTGATGTCATCTTTGCAATGACTGTCGTTATCGTAGCAAATAATTTATATCCAAAATCCATATAAAAACTAGATCCTTGAACTTAATTTTTTTTGCTTTCTTGTTTAGCTCGTTGAAAATCACCCAAAAATTAAGATTTTTTTATATCGCTTAAAATTTGTGACTAGATAACACATATTTATTCATAAAATTATATTATCACAATTACACGACTATATCGTTCGTTATATTCAATTAGGGATATGCAATTTATTCTATCTAAGCCCATCATGTGGTAATGTGGCATACTAACTACAAAGACAATATTTGCGATTTATAAAATTGGGTATTAAATAACTAATTCAATAACTGATTTTGAAGAAAATTGAAGATAGTATGACGGAAATCGCATATGTTGGATAAATACTATAACGCGTGAGATCACACTTTCATACTATCTCACAGATCAACATTATTTTACTTTAAAGAGCCTTGTCTTCCCTTTTCAATCACATTTATTTTTAATCATTGCAATTTCATAAATAAATAATCTTTGATTACAACGAATTATCTTTAATTAGTTTACATTTTAACACACGTACCTAATTATTATTTATGTCTCACTTTTATAAGGACAATGTTAGAGTTAAGAACTATATATGCATATGTTCGAGTGACCAATGTTGAATATATTCTGAAAACAAATACGAGGTGTAAAAAAATATGGTGGTTCCCACGTACTCTTCATAACCTTTTACTCTTAAAGAACGATGTAAGATATACGATTAATAACAAATCTTTGAATCATTTAATGTTGGATTTAGTCACAAGTGTGGTGAATATTTAATTACTATTTACTCGAACTTGTACATCTCACGACTTGAATGAAATCTTCGCTCAAATACTAAAAAATAGCGGTCTTCATTTAGTATAAAAAGAATTTCAACCATTATCCTGCTCTTACATTTTTGGTAAGAGGTACATACGGAAACGATCTTTGCAACCCTTTCTCTCAGAATTTTGCGGTCTCCTTTGCTGTTCCATGTGATTCCATAGAACAACTCTTAAATTATTATAAAACAACTCTTGAAATTATTATAAAGACTTGATTTATACAAATTGATGGCATACTGTTGTTTTTTTTAAAGTTAAATGCGCATCTGCGATTGTATCAATATTTCCTTTGCATAAATTTGTTGAAAAACATGTTGCTCGCCATCGTGGCTTTCGGTTTCACCCGCGTATTAGTTACTACAAAGAAAACGAATTTATGTATTTATTTGTATAAGAATAAATATCTGAATGATGAGTTTAGATTTCTGTTCTGGGTCTGGGTGTTTGTGTATTCGTCTTTGTGTGTCCATGGCAACCACGAATTATATACCACAAATATTATATTTATAAAAACAACTTCGGAAATAATGCATTATTTTGGAAGAAATTTGGTTAGCATATAAAAGGGTACAGTGAGTTTACCTGAAAAGATAGACATATGCTGGCACTGACTTTTTTTAGAACTTTTAAAGGGGATCAATTCTGTCATACATAATTTTTACGAAACTTTAACGGTTTACGCAGCGCATGCAGCGGAAGCTCTCATTAGAANNNNCGTGATGATATATAGCCTATAGCCTTCCTCGATAAATGGGCTATCTAACACCGAAAGAATTTTTCAAATCGGACCAGTAGTTCCTGAGATTAGCGCGATCAAACGGTACCACTATTCCGGTACATCGATATTGTTACCAAATTATGTTCCACTACAGAGCACGAAGCCTTACTCATGACTGGCTTTTTCCAAACTGGCTATCCTTTTATGATCCTGATGTTTATAAATTTTGTGGGAGACCTAAACGTGCCTTCCAAAGTACGGAAGCGCGTAGTAAATGTGCCCATGTCGATCTTCCTTAATTTCGTTAATCGGTTTAGATGTACACAAAATTTGAACCATACGCGGATCAGCTGCTGAGCTATGCGAGCTTTTTTTTGTTGTAATTTTTGGAAGTTTTATGGAATAAGCTGACGGTAATAAGACATCCAATATTTAACAGATGTCTTATACATATTGCAAGTATAATAAGAACGTTTCTTATTTTACAAACATAGTGTAGTATACCCTGATGTTTTATGGGGTGGGCCATGTTATTAAAAAAATATTTATTTCACAGTAAGTTACTTCGGAATTTACTTAACAAATGTATATTAATACGCACACTAAACGAGCAGAGAATTTTTTGAATACTTGTCGGCATAAAGACGAAGGGATTGTAGCCATCTTTTCTTTTATTCTTGCCTCACGCAAGTTACGCAAAGTTCTTGGCTTATAGGTATATGTACATCCGATGTTTCAGATATTAGTCAATTCAGGACTCCTGGGTGCTGTTTATTCGAGTTTATTCGAGTCCAGAATGCTGTTTATTCGAGAAATTAACGAGAAAATATTTTTAAAGACCGGCACGACTCATTAGGTACGACTCATATATACAAGTGGCTCCGTTTCACAGAACCACTTATTCCGGTTATAACCAGCAAATTTCTGTGGTGACATAACCTCTCTTAGCATTGTCACATATTAAGTAGAGATATCAGTGAACACAGTCGTGTAAGTCTTTAAAGAAATAAAGCCTAATGATTCGTCTGGCTGAAATTGCTGCTATACCGTTACCTTAAGCGAATGAAGGGACCTTTGATGTTTGGCCTTTGGATTCCTCCAGTATCTCCAGTGCTTTGTTAACGTGACCATTGAGATAGAAGTGAGATTAATTAGAAAATAAGATATTTTCTAAATTACTAAAACCACACTAACATTGTGTCTGCACATGATTTATGTAAATTTAAATTGTTGGGCTTTAACTCCCGCACTAATTGAATCTTGTATGAAACGAAACCGTTTCAAATCTTATTTTAAAATAAAGTAAGTAAAGTTTTGCGTGATATACCTAATTCCGTCGAACGTTTAAATATGGATGAATCAGGATTGCACTGAACAGAAGTAGAAACACTATAAATTTTCACTTCCTGAAGTCCCGGGTCCGCAAGTTTCCTTTATATTCAGTGTTTATCCAGTTTCCTCGAACTTTTTCATGCATTTTTTTCTATATAAAAAATCATTTCGACTCGGACTTGTGTAAATAATACTGAACGTCAAACAACCGTCTCACAGTAATTGCCGAAAATTTATTTAATAGAATTGCTTCACGCAAATAGCGCACTACGCTTCGGTGAAGTGATCAATTGCGACTGAATTTCTGAGAAAGAGCTAGCCACTCGACCCCTCCCCGCTTTATTTCGGTTACGGTTACGGATATTTTTTCCTTTCGGATATCCGATACTTTTAGTTACGGTTACTCCATAACATCCCTTATTCAAACTAATTTATAGACTACTACTCTCCTGTATAATAAAATTATAGGCTTTTCTAAATGAACGACCATGCTAAAACAATGTGTCCACATTTTTTTATCCGATTGAAATAGCAAACGAGCATGCAGTCCACCTGATGGTAAGTGGCCACTGCCGCCCATGGACATCTGTGAGCAATTTTATATAGAACAGGGGTTTACAGATGCGTTGTACTCGTACTCCTGAGGACTAAGTTGGTCGTCTCATATATAAGTGAACCGGCAACCACACCCTTTCAGCGAAACGCAAGAATTGCTTTACGCTAAATATAGGTGTGGAGGTAGTACCTCCCCGACCGAACTACACTGGTTCTACCATATGGACAAAAATGCAAAGTCCATGGAAAACTCCGAAAGTCCTGACATCAAGCCGGGAAAGCCATAAAAATCCGCAAAGTTATAGTATGTAGCTTCCATAGTGCTAACATTATTAGATACGTTGGAGAAAAAACATTATTAGATACCTTGGAGAAAAAACGTATACTTCCAATCACTTCCAATAGGTATCGTACATGCGGATATTCGTATAGCTTTTTTCCGGTGTTTTTAAAATGCGCGCCACTCGCTACGAACGCGGTCTTGTCTAAATATTCATGGTTGATCATAGAATGTACGATTGTAAGGTTATCCTTTGAAAATAATGGCATAATTCTACGTGTAGTCCAATTATATTTTAAAACTTACTTTTCGTGTTTCTTTGTATAAAGAGGCATTTTAGATTTACTATTATAAACTCACTAAAATTAATAAAACACGCAAAAAGCAACAAATACAATTGTGGATTATTTTAAGAGCAGTTTGAAGGTTTTAATAATAAATGTTCAGCGCTTACCTGTAAACGTCAATATATAAAAATTACTTATATATTTTTAGATAAAAAAAACACCGACGTCGAAAATAAGGACTAAATATTTCGTTAATTTGATAATAATAGTTAGAATTATATAAATTACAAAAATATTCTTATTACTTTTTACAAATAACCAGTTTGTGGTTGCCGGTTCACAAACAGATATGATTACGCATTCATTCACATTACTCATTCACATTACACGAAAAGGTTGAGTTAAGTTATAGAACTGATTGTTATTGAACTATTACCAACGAACGTTAAATATAAAAAGACTGACTAATTACTGAAAGTTAATTTTGCTTATTTATTAAGAATAATTAAAACAATCGTTTTAATTATTCATAACAGACAATATGATAATGAATATAATCTAACAACAGACCAAAAAAAACCAGTGTTAGTTACTACTAACGTTCCTTCGTCAACAAACTTTTCATGGATACATATTGTTTTCTGTCAGAACATGCCTTCTTGATATAAGCGTCGATAAAAGAAGAGTAAATTATTATTTTGGTATTAGATTTTTTAACAGTATGCTATTTATGATATTTACTAAGAACACAGTACTTGTAAATTCAATACATGCATACTATTGTCTCAAGGTCAAAGGTACGGTAGATGCACCGTTGCGAAAGATGTCACCTTTTAAAAATTATTATCTTTAAAGTTTCTCTTTTTATCAGTTATTTAATTTTAAATGACTTGCGATCTGCGGTCAATACATGTAGTGTAGATATTAATTTAATCTGTAAAGTATATACAATAAAAAATATTGACTTTAATCTATACTAATATTATAAAGCTGAAGAGTTTGTTTGTTTGAACGCGCTAATCTCAGAAACTACTGGTCCGATTTAAAAAATTCTTTCAGTGTTAGATAGCCCATTTATCGAGGAAGGCTATATACCATCACGCTAAGACCAGCAGGAGCGGAGCACCAATGAAGAATGTTTCATAATCGGTTTTTTTTCTTCTAATGAGTGCTTCCGCTGCATGCGCTGCGTAAACGGTTAATGTTTCGTAAAAATTATGTATGACAGAATTGATCCCCTTTAAAAGTTCTAAAAAAAGTCAGCGACAGCATA
>MOOZ01001398.1:146207-158314 GCA_002930495.1 Cecropterus lyciades | reverse complement strand
AAAAAAAAAAACTTTACATTTAAAATTAATGTTTTGTATTTTAAGAAGTGTGATTTTTTAATAACATAAATATTTTTAGTCATCAAAGCATAACATAGCAATGGTTCTCCGTTCTAGCATCCATTGTTATCTTATTCACTTACGCAATTTTATAGCCAGCTCATTGATTTCTTTCTTTAAAAAAATTGGGGGAGCGAGAATCAATAAAATCTTTGAAGACGGTTTGAAATGCCTCATCTGAATTGTTTTTTGTCTTTCTTTCAAGAAGTTTACTAAATTTCTGAAAATGTTTTAACGGTGGGTTTTGAGCAGGGTCTGGTGAGAATAGTGGGTCTCGGAGACATTCTAATCGCTGCTCCTCTAATTTAGCACCCGTCTCTGCAGTTTGTAGTCTAGCGTTGTCCTGAAGGAGCAGTAGATTAGAACAATTGATTATCCTGGGTTTTTAACGGTTAGCTTTTCCATCATTGTTTATTTGTTGAATCAGATTCAAATTTCGTCACAACCAAGAATACGATTCAAAATCCAGTCGTTAATGTGAGGGCTGAATAATGTAACGCAGCTCTCGCTCTCGACCCATACTTGTTAATTTGCTGTAATCAATTCATGCAGTACTCATTTTTCGAGCATGATCACTTGTCCCATTTGTTTCAACTGAATTAAAATTGTTTTGTCACTCACATTGACGACTGCCGCTAACTTTGAGGTGGGTTGCGATTAGGGTTTCTGCTCGAGAATTCTCGAGAAATTTGTTTTTAGTCGAGACGGGGGAAAAAAATCTGTACGCCCCGAGAACTCGAGAAATCAATTCCGTGGGATAGGTAACTAATAAAATCAAGCATGTAACAAGTTAATTTTATAGCTCTTTTTTAACTAAAATCCTATTTTATAAAAAAAAGCGTTGTGAAAAAAAGTTAATTATAATTTGCGTAGTCCAAACACTAATGATTTTTGTTTCTTCTCGCCTGCAGGACCTTATAATTTATAGCTTCAATTTTGATTATTCATTGCTGTAGAACTTATTTTCCCTTTTCAGTAAATATTCGTTAGCAGTCGCATCGCATTTTTTTACAATATGTTTAATATATTCGTATTTATTGTTGTATTGGTCAATTTACTAGCATTAATTTGATACTTACATTGATATTATAAAAATTGTTTACTTTCTTCTGTTTATTTCTATTCGTAAGCGCCATACTTCAAAATTATAAAGCTCATGTCACTCCGACAATTGAGAGGAAGGACAATTGAGGAACACGTCATATGTTAAATTCCGCCAAGCCATTAGACTGAAGAGCATGCCAAAGCAATTGACATACATAAATACACTCGAAAAACATTACGCTCATTTTGACGCTATCGTAAAAGTTGCAATTTATGGTAACTACAAAGTAGGTGAGTTGACTCCTATTTTCCGCCCATCACACACTCGAAAAAAAGTTTGATAGCCGACTATTATTGAATGCCTTGGTGTACTTAAAGATGTCTAGTTTTTTCCATTAACCATCTTTACTTTGACTCTTAGTGATTCTACTCATTATAAGCTTATATGAGTATTTATTCATTTTAGTTCATGGAATGCTTCTTAAAAAGAAAAATATTATTCTAAGATTCATAACACTAGAAAAATAACAAAAAAATCTAAATAATCTCTTTCATGACAATAATTTCTGAAACTTACTATTTTACGTATGGCGTAAATTTAATATGAAAAAAAAAAAACATCTTTAAGTACACAAATGCATTCAATAAAAGCCTGAACTGAAAACTCTTTTTTGAGTGCGTGATCGGAGCAATATCAATCCACCTCCTTTATCATTTGATTTACTCGACTAAACGTATCAGTCTATTTATAATAAAGAAAATTTCAAAAATAACATAATTTTAAAACAACATATTTGGGATTCTATACTGTTAACAGAATAATATATATAAAAAAGCAATCTAATTGTAGTACGCAAACAAATAAGTATCTCAAAAATGAAATACAAATATTCAAGAGTCAATAAATAAAATTAGAGTTTGTAATTCCTAATCAAACGTAGGATATTTGTTACCTAAGTGGCCAGTTCGACAAAACGCCAATTATTAAATACAAACGTGGCAATGGTTTTCCTGCCCATACTATTGTGTTGGCAGTTATGAATAGCTACGTCGACATAGTAATAGAAATAGTTCGATACCAGCAATTGTGCAATAAAAAAGCAAATAAAACATACACAATTTTATCTAATTGTAACATAAAATTATAAAATCACATTCATAAAATTAATAATAATGTAGCACATTTATACAGTAACACAGGGAATTGTATTGTAAGTCTAATGGTAATTATTTTGCAGGCAGGGAACAAACAAAAATTACAGGAACACGCACGTGTGTGAGTGGAAAGCCGACGTGGGGATTCCCGATCGCACACGTATGAACGAAGTTCCTAGAAATTGTAAATAGTAAATGCGTGATTCTGATGTACGTAAAGTTATGTAAACAATAAATACTTGCTTAAAGTTATACTATATAACTTTATAGCCACGAACCGAACTAAATCCAGATGAATATGTCAGTAGAATCCAAATGATTATACTGATGACGGTGATGACGAATTTGTTTTAACTGTAAAATATATCAACATGCACTATACGTTAATACAGATATCAAAATATCATTACCGTTGGTACCCAGTGAAGAGCAAATTTTATCTGTTTTAATTGATTTATCTGTATTAAACGTATATTTTTGTTGAACGTTAAGCGCTTTCCTCTTTTTTGACACATGTGATGAAAAAACGTAAGAAGTTTAAACAAAACACGACAATACCTATGACTCGAGGCTCGAGCAGTTAAGAGAAAGTGTGTAGGAAAATAAATAATAAGACAAACCGTCTCTAAGTACCTAGTTATACCCACGACGACCCACGTGGTGGAGCGGTCACCATACCGGTTTGACACGCAGTGGATCCCAGGTTCGATCCCCGGCCAGACAGACATCTGAATGATGAGTTTAGATTTCTGTTCTGGGTCTGGGTATTTGTGTATTCGTTTTTGTGTGTCCATGGCACCCACGACACAAGAAAATGCAAGTGTGGGTCTATGAGTGTAGAAAGCGTTTATATTTACAATAGCATTCAGGTCAATAGCATTCCGTTATAACGAGTATAAAATAGTTATAATAAAATTAATATAATTTTATTGTTTTGGTAAAAAAAAATATGAGATTTTATCCATTTATCCGATAGCGTTGTGAGTTATTATTACGTAGGCATTTATATAAGAACAAATTATAAAAGAACGTATTCGGTCGTGACTTCTTTGAGTCGGTTACAACGATGCCATTAAAATCGTTATAACCAGTTTCACTGTGAAATCAGACGAATCAAATGTACTATGCGAATGTCGGATGACCTTGAACAAAGTTCAAAAAGAGTAAATACGACAAAATGGCAGCACTGTATTTGTCGGTTTAGGATGAACGCGAGTACCCTTTTATATCTCTCATTTAAGACATTTACTGTATTGAATTAACAATATACATTACAATATAATATTACAATTTTGGTGTCAATATATTTTTTATAATATCACTATAACTAGCTGACCCGGCGAACTTTGTTCCGCCTTACAGGCAATAAATAATCAGATTGGTGTATGAAGTTAATTTATTTATTAATCAAGTATATTCCAATTATTCTTTAATAGGTTGCACTCTTCAGTTAAGCACCTCGATTAAGAAGCACGAAGTCGAGTCATACTAACGCGGCACTCTTCATTGGCAATTCCTTGTGCTTCTTCAGTCGTTTCATTCGCAATGTTTCGCAATATTCTTGCATTACAGGTTTGACGGGAAAGATTCAATCGCCTCGGTCGTGGCATATTAATTGAACGGCATTATTAATGATGATTCAAAGAGAATACAAATTACTGATTATTATATTCAAATCAATTAGATATTCCTGACAACTATATAATTATCAAATTTTCAAATAGACAAAATTACGTTTATTTAGCTGTCATTTGCGTTTTGTTATTACACGTCAGATGCGGTTTTGTTATACTACGTTTTATTACAGGTTTAGCTGTCATTTGCGTTTCATTATTCCATGACAGATGCGTTTTTCACGGAAACTCGGTCAAATGGGATAAAAAGTAAACTATGTCCTTTTCCTGGTTCTAAAATCTTTCTACGACATTATTTTATATGTAGATTATAGATATAAATAACTTATGCAAATAATTAAACAGAATTGAATTGTCCTCTTGTGGAATTAGGAAATAAGTGGGAATTTTAAGCTAATAATATTCAAATGCTTATTTTTTCAATACGAAAACCCAATAAAACCTGTTTCGTTTTTTATTCGTTTGCCTCTATAGACAGATGAAAGGTCAGAAAGTACTTAACCAATTTGAATGGAACATACGCAATAAAAAATAACAGATGGTTACATTTTTACGTAAATAACTCGGGACCTTACGTAATTACAGTAAGCTTGTAGCTGGTAAACGCAATATAAACGCTAACTATTTATATATCTGTAAGTCGCGGTTTTTAGTGTTATTTCCAAGCCACGTGTCGTAACTCGTCACTTGAAAAGTCACGAAGACCCAAGCGCTTTAGAAGAACTTACTAAGTATATAAAAATACTTAATTTAAAATGCATTAAAATGTAAAGAAATGGTCTCAAATGTAAGCCTCGACAAAAACATGCAAACAAAAATCCTAACCTTTATTTTCGTACCGAAACCGCGAGGAGGGGAGTTTGCTTAACCGATCTTTAATCATTCATTTAAAAGTTCGTAATAAATAATTCAGAAACAACAACAGAAAGATTGTTCTCCGATACTTAATGTTAAGAAAGGTATTTCTAAGATTATTTCATGTAGGATTATAAAAATGAAGAAGTTTACGAAATCTGCGATACACGATAAAAACTAATAGAAATCACTGTAAAATATATTTGCAAGTAAATTAAATTGATTATTTTAAAAATAATAAACCAGACTGTTGAAATTGATAAAGAAAATACAAGTACTACAATCATAAAGTGTATTAAAATATTCGTATAGTTCTAATAAAAACCGCAAGTTTAAAATTGTATAACTTACGCTACTATCGCAACGACGTTTGGGACGATACTAATCCGTTGCTAATCTGTTTGGGCTGTAGTGTGTGTCAAATAAATGGTCATACATATATGTACATGTACATCAAAAAACATCGATTGAATGTAATAAAAAACGTTTATATACTTTTATAAATAAACTTTTTATTTTATTGTAGACATGTAATGCAATAGCAACTCTCTATGTTTTGTAAAGAAACAATTTAAAAGCGGCGATTTCACCAAGTGTTTGGTACGTACAACCTTAGGGTGCGGAATTAAAGTGAGGATGGCAAATAAGAGCCTATATGGCAAATAAGATATGCTAGAGCTTATATGGCAAATAGGATGGCAAATAAGAGAGATAATTACTGCGAAGCACAAACTAAGAAATAGATTAAAGACAAGCAAAATAACACAGAAGAACGATAGAGAAACAATGACAAAAAACTGATGAACATTTTTATTAATAATATATATATTACAAACAATTATGAAATGATTTAAATTAAATATTAAAAATAGAAAAAGGAAAGGAAAGATAGCAAACAAGAAGATCCAGGAAAAAAGACCTTGATAATTGGGTTCGCAAAGTTTTTACGGGAAATAGGGATTGGGCGTCACGAACTAATACGGGAACGAAGTTCCACTGACAAATAGCTAACACTAAGGCCTCTGTCTCGAATCTTGCGGGCAGTGGGGCCGCGGCGGCGGCGGCGCGGGAACCGAGCGGGTAACGCAACCGTGTTCTCGAAACCAGCGGACAGATCACGCGGCACTAGAGCGGCTAGTGTTGTGTTCGTAGTTGTTTCTCCGAGATATTTGTTTTTATTCACGAACGAAATGTCTGAACAACGGCGACAACATCTTTTGATTCAAATTTATTTCTAACACTCTATTCATCGTGGGCGAAAGAAGAAGAAATGAATCCCTACTACAGGACAAGAAAAATAAAAGGCGAGTTTTATCGAAATTATGAAGAACAGAGACAATGTCCCGACAAATTTTAGAAGGTGGTAGAACTCTTTGTGGTTCGACTCCGGAAGCACCACCACATCTATTTCTGCCTAATTACAGCAATGTTATGCTCTGTTATGTTCTAGTCTGAAGGGTGTGGTAACGTAGACATACTTTTCTGAGGCAGTCCATCTTAGTCCTCAGGGGTAGCAACGCATCTGTTGCTAACCTTAGGTGAGACTTTGATCTTACCTAGGGTTGATTACAAATGTCCATGGGCGGCAGTAGCCACTTAACTTCAGATTGCTACTTCGATATTATAAAAAAAAAAAAATCTACGATTACACCAGAATGAGTGTGGAAACTTTTGACTATATTCTTGAAACTATCAAGGGGGATTTAGTCTGTCATTAATCCAAAACGTTATTGAGGTTTATCTTCAGAATAAAAATTATATTTGACCCTATGGTAAGTAAAACAACGAAATTGTAATTTGTGACGTTTCGACAAGTCACAAAAATAAATTGCATAACACTACAATGCGGACGCGCGGGCGGTCACCGTTTTACTGGAGCACACCGCTCGTTACCCGCTCCCGCGCCTCCGTCACGCTGCTGTTTTCAAGCCTAAGATTTTGTAAAATGTAAATTTAAATTTGTAAAATGAAGTTGACTGGGAAAAAGTACAAAGAGGAAGGTTTTCATTATAGCAGAGCAATATGTTATGAGCGAAGGTTTAGGAGTTTAGGAGTGAATACTCGCTAGTAAATGTTTTGAAAAGAAAAAGAACACTCGGTGTTCTTGATATTTATTGAGTTCTTAACTTATTCCAACTGTGTATCGGTAATAACCTACCTTAAACTACCTGCATTTTAACCATCATCATACGATATTTTCATTGTTTCATTATTATTATTATTAAGAATAATTTACAAGCCGGTGAGTTCAATTTTTAAATATAAATATTCTGTATTAAAACAGATAAGCGTACATTTTTATCAGATTGAAATAGCAAACGATCATGCAGTCCACCTGATGGTGAGTGGTTACTGTCGCCAAGCAACATCTGTAAGCAACCTCATATAGAACAGGGGGTCTATCTGAAGTCAATCATCGATGCGTTGCTATTCCCGAGGACTGAAATGGTCGCCACATAAATAAGTGACCGGGCAACCACAACCTTCCAACAAACTGCTTCACGCTAGAAATAGGTGTGACGGTGGTACCTCTCCGGCCGAACCTTTTTGGTTCTATTCCGTGGGTTCTAATCCAGGTGGGATTATAAAAAAAGACCATCAAAGGCGGTAAAACCCTTTGTGGTTCGACCACCGCACTTATTTCTGCCTTATCATAGTAGTGTTAAATACTGCTGTGTTCTGATTTGAAGTGCGTGGTAAGGCAGACGTAATAATCAGAGCCGTTCCAACTTAGTATTCAGGGATAGCAGCGTCCGTGGTCGACCTTAGGAAGAATTCTAATGTTATTCGAGATTGATCACAGATAACATGTATAGGTTTATTTGGGTTTCATTACGGTTGAATTTTGACCACCGTGACGAGACACTAGTAAAACTAATTCTATGGTTGCTGGGGAAATGTTAGTACCCAGAGTTAGTTTCCACGTTAAAACTACATGCTTCGATGGAAAAGTTAATGCTGGCTGACGTCCAAGGCTACCACCATTTCATTTTAACTTTGATAACCACAACGTACACGTTACATAGTAATAAACATAACATTTTTTTACAATATTGCTTCAATTTCAATATTGATATTGGTCGGTTTATTTCATAATCAAATATGAATGACAATAACCTTACCAAGATCTTTTATGGAAAAATTAAAAGTACAAATTTAAAGAACAGAATTGTCTCTTAGGTCAGACGTGGCTTAATACATATGGGCTATCTAACACCGTAACAATTTTTCAAATCGGACCAGTAGTTTCTGAGATTAGCGCGTTCAAACAAACAAACAAACTCTTCAGCTTTATAATATTAGTATAGATTAGGTGTACCTATGAAATTGCCATTCTGCCGTACTGGCCATTTCAAATCAAAATATTTTTTTTGGCTGATAATTCTAATTTCAATTTAATTTTATTTTAAAAACATGGAATTATTTTTTCTAAAATCTTCATTTGTTTAATAGTTAGTGTTTTGTTTTCATCGCATTAGAACATTTTTCGTCATTATGGATACGTTAAAAATTCGAGTAATTATGGAGTATGAATACCGTCGTGGCAGCAAAGCTGCACAAGCGGCACGCAACATCAACGACGTTTACGGAACGAATACTACAAACGAACGCACCACCCGTTAATGGTTTGCCCGCTTCCGTTCTGGAAATTTTGACCTGAAAAATGAACCCCGTGGTCGTCCGAAAAGTTTGTTTGACAATGACGAAATAAAGGCGATTGTGGAAGCTGATAATCAATCTACGGCTGAATTAGCAGCAGCTTTCGACGTAAGCAATATTTCAAAACAATATTGGTCAATTTGCGTCAAATTGGCAAGGTAAAAAAGCTTGACAAATGGGTACGTCACGAACTCAATAATCGCCAGCGCGAAGTACGCGTCGACACGTGCCTTGCCTTGCACTGTCAACGGTCAATCGTTCGACTCCACTGCTCCTGCACGACAACGCGCGATCTCACTGTACAGCAGACGGACTCTGAGCTACAAAAGCTGGGGTTGGAAGTTCTCCGTCATCCGCCGTTCTCACCAGAGCCTGCGCTTACAGACTTCTACTTTTTCCAGAGTTTGGATAAAAATCAATACCCGAGAGGCAGTACAAAATTCCTTTGAAGAATTTGTTGCCTCCTGCCAGCTGGTGTCTTCAAGAAGGGCATCAATAAGCACCAATACGTTGGCAAAACTTAGTTCGGCTCCACTGCACCTGCACGACAACGAGCGACCTCATACAGCACATTGATTGTATGGGTGATTACTTTGAATAATAGAAATAAAAAATATAGAAAAAAATATGCTTCATTTATTTCATGAAAAACGGCAACTTCATAGGTAAAGACCTATTATTTTCTATTTGAGTAAATAATTTGTATCTGTACACACCTGTGTCTACTGTTTACTTAAATATTTTTCTTACCTTTGGTGTACTGGAGATTCCTTGTAGGAATAAGTATAGTTTGTTATTTTTAAAGTGTATTGTGTGTAAGTATAAAAATAAATAAATAAGAAACTTAAATGTCAGATTAAATCCAGGTTCTTCGATGATGCCTACCCCAAATGAAGTAATTTGAAAACAACCATTGTATTTTTGAGTGTAAGCTAGAAAATTTCGTGATTCAGGTGTTTCTTCACGAAGCAATTAATGCAATGGCTCACGTGACAGAGTCAATAATGGCAATTTTACTTTGCCACTAAGGCAAAATGTCATAAATAATGTTTTTTCGGAAAACTTCAATGCGTTACAATACTTGCAAACGACGTCAATTGGCCGAAACTGAATATTGTATTTAGTGCTGCAATCAAATCGATAAATTTCTTGTTCTTCTTCAGTGGTTTCATTCGCGATTTTTGAATTGCGAACGTGCATTATTGCTTTGTCGGGAAATATTAGATCTTCTTGGTCGCGGAATTGTGAGTAAAAACATTGGCTAGTTAGAGTTATCAGAAATACTCGTAAAAACTCGTGATAGTCGCACAAAACAACAACATCGACCGGACAACTTCAAAGTTAAAATCGCAAAATTTTGAAATTGAAGTTAACTGGACCGGAAGTATTTTCACGACAAATCATAGTTGTGAGCTGTCAGTTGCGTTTTGTTATACCATTTATTATACATGTACGGCTAAACTGAAGTTTTGTAAAGTTTTTTTTTTTATTCATGAATATCGTATTTTAATACTTATTATCCTATTCCTGACGAAGACAAATCCAAAAACCCAAATATCATAAAAATTGGTCCAGCCGTGCTGACTTTATTTTTTATATATTTAAGATAAGATGATTTCACGCCAGACGTTTTCAAACATTTATTTCTACGACAAGCACAATGTTTATCAAAAGTTACTTGTGTGTAAGCTCACGTTCTCATCTCAAATATTTTTTTTACAAGTCCTTATAAATAACGTTTATTAAATATTTTATAAGGCATATTGATTGTATCAAACTTTTATTTTAAATTTACAAGATTTGCTTCATTATAGTATAAAATTTCCACCGTATCTATATGCCAGTAAGATAGAAATTACAGTAAAATTACTCGTCCAGTTAATGGTAAAAATAAAACATTATTTTAATTTAACTCAATTTATATCAGCAAATAGCATATAAAACCTATTTCATATGTTGTGTTACACTTAAAATTAGAAAATAAAATGTCTAGTCTAGTGTCCCTCGTATACCTGATTTGAAATCACCAATACTTCAATGTATTTCATGGTCCAAAAATATTTGACTATAATTCATAGTCAACTGAAAAACTTTTTCGTAAGAATTTGCAAGGTACAAAGGCGTTAGTATAAAAAACAATACAAATGTACGCATAAACGCGATTTTGAAAAATTGCATTATATTGCAAGAGAAAACGCATGTAAAACAAGACTTGTAAAGTTTGATAACAGGCCAACAAAATAATCAGTATCAGAATTTACATGATGTGAGTTACGCATGTTACGTTTATGATGTGAGTTAAACATGGTTTAGTTTCGGTTTATTAGAACCATGCCTAAAAGATCTTTTTGTAAGTACTATTTGTAATGTTTTTGCGCGTTTATTTTTTAAGACTGCCGGCGAGCTGCGTAGCTAATTGGCTAATCACTTTTTACTTTCATACTTGATTTTATCATAATCGTACCATCTTTGAGTAGAACACTTACGATGCCTGGATAACATTTCTAATATCTTAATTCGGCTTGGAGAAGAGACCTAATAGGTTACACTCATTAAGTATCAATTAATGTTTTTTGAATTGGTAAACTAAATAGTTTTTAGTGCTGGTGGGATAATTCTAAAGTGGGCATAATTCTAAAGTGCCAAATAAAAAAAAAAAATATATGTATATAATGAGTGCAGTTAGACATTAATACAGCCCATAATTGAATGTTAATTTAAACACTGCGGACAAGAATATTTATTTCGTTTTATCCATCCATACATTTTCCTTGTGAAGTTTTCTGCTTGTCGATGGTATTTGGAGAGAGCCTTTGCCACTTCAGTTCAGTAATTGTGAAAACGATAACCGTAACTTTTGTGTACCTAATTTACCTACGGATAATTTTGGCATCGAATTTATGGCATAGGGCAAATCCGCCTCGCAAAAGGTATAAAATTAGAACGTCTATTTCCATCGACTTATTTATTATTTATTGTAGGTACAAGTCGCACAATATTATATATTTTTTAAATATTTTTGCAACGATTATTTTTACTATCTACAAGGTTGATTGGAAAGTTTTCTTTTTTCCCAATAGCCAACTTCAGTTAGTCCGCATAAATACTATATACATTCAAAGTTGTTATTTTACCAAGGCTTTCTTAAGAAAAAGTTCGATGGATTTTTACACGATTGTTTTTGGTTTGATACCCTTTTGAAATGCGGATAGTTAAAAGCTGCTTTTTCGACATATTTTATTTTTACGCAATTCTTAAAAGTAAATTTTAAAGGTTTGCATAAAAGTAAAATAAAAAAAAAACAGGTAAAATACTGCGTGTCGCATCGTATGTGTGTATATATAATATGTATTGACAGAACGATTTTTGTCATTAAACCATTCTCAAAACTGGTTTGAAGGTGCACCATGCGAAAGCCAAACTTGAAAAATATGTACATTATTCGACTTTTATTATAAACTAGCTGAGCCCGCGGTTTCACCCGCGTTTAGAAGAAATGTAACGTGACATACATTAACCGAAATTTTATACCTTTAATAATTCTATTTTATTCTTTTTAAATACATGTTTCCCGCACACGTGCATTTTTCCGAAATAAAAAGTAGCCTATGTCAATTTCTGACCCTTAAGCGACTACCACTGTGGTAGTCGCGCAAAATATCTTTCCGAGGCATGTTATAAACAGAAACATAACTATCC
>MOOZ01001398.1:100319-120008 GCA_002930495.1 Cecropterus lyciades | reverse complement strand
CGCGCCGCCGCCCGACAGGCTCATCAGTGAGTGACGATGTTATTTATATATTATAAACTAGCTTTTATCTGCGGCTTCGCTCGCGTTTTTTTTTAACAATCACCTAAGCCAAAATACTTTTAAAAATATCCTGTTTTTTCTAGTACCTCTAAGAATATGTGTACAGTTTCATGATAATCGGTTGAGTAGTTTTGACGTGACAGCGTAACAAACAAACTTACATTCACATTTATAATATTAGAAGGGAAGTAGGGATAGTACCTACTGATACAAATCGTTTAAGACTTTTGGTTATTGTTTGTCATTCATCTTTTATGTTTGTTTTGTTTTTCTTGATAGCTGTTGATGAGCTTAAGAGAATTATCGTCGAATTTTGACCTCTGGGTAAACTCTGGGTAAATGCGTTCAATGTTAACATATGTTTATCGAGAGGTCAAAATTCGACCATAATGTATGTGTGTTTATGTAACGTTTCTCGTGTGTCACGCGCAGTGTACGCGGTGGGTTGCGGCCGGTCGCCGCCGCCCGGCTACGGCACGTACCGGCCGGCGTCGTCGCTGCCGCCGCCCGGCGCGCTCGGCCCGCCGCACGCGTCGCAGGTGCCGCGCGAGGCGGACTCGCTGCAGATGCTACTACGGGTAAGTCGTTTTATTTATTTTGCTGACACGACACGCTCCGCTACACTACGTTGGGTTTTTTTACCCGACTGCGTCAGATGGAGAGTGATGTTTAGTCGAACGTATGTATGTATGTATTTATTTATTTATTTATTTTAAAAGGATAGACTACAAGACAATACATTACACAACTAAGAACTGGATTACCACGCACCTAAACCTGAATGTTGGCGTGACTGAGATGGTCGTCTCATATGTAAGTGAGCCGGCAATCACACCCTTCCACCAAAAAGCGAAAAACTGCTTGACGCTAGAAATAGAAGTAGCGGTGGTACCTCCTCGGTCGAACTACACTGGTTCCACCACCTGGTTATATGAGCTAGTGGTAATACGCTTTACTAGTCATCTTGATTGTTACATAAGGGTGATCATGGATCATATAGGTTAGATCTAACTTTACATCACTTGGACTCACTAATGCAATATCTGAACGTAACTTAATGCACTTTTGGCTACATAAAAAATGTTTCAATTTAACTTCTTTTAAGCCACCAGAATAAATTATTAATTAAATTGAATTTAAACCTGAGTTAATGCATTCTATAACCACATAAATAATTCATGAACTTTGTTTCAATGGATGTTTTAATGAAGCTACCGAAGCACAGTATTAATTAAATTAAAAGTAATTTTTCATTATTAAAATATCAAACATATTGTAAATAACCAAAAATTTAAAGTAAATTTTTATATGGCACAAATTCTGCTACAGAATGATTTAATACGTTTATTTACTTCATTAATAATTTTATGTCAGATTGAGCCATAGCGAAGCGTGGCCACATATAGCTAACACATAGACATAATGTTAAATGTACGTCGAATCTAATCGTATGTTATACGATTTTATCTATTTATTTTATCTAATTTATTATCATACTACTTTTTACCCGCGGCTTCGTTCGCGTTGAAGCAATAAACTTGTACCCAATCTATAGTTCATAAGATATTAATTTGAAGGCTTTAAAGTTGCTAGATTTTTTTTTTTCTAATAATCATGTCTGTCAATATTTTTTAATATGTTTTTTTTTTATAAAAAAGTATCTTATATCTGTTGTCTTTTCTTATATCTCTAAGAATATGTGCAAAGTTTTAATGACAATCGGTTAAGTAGTTTTGGCGTGAAAGCGTTACAAACCGAACTTACATTCACATTCATAATATTATTAGTAGGGATATTTTGTGCAATCTAACCGTATGTTGTACTCCGCAGCGGTACCCGGTGATGTGGCAGGGCCTGCTCGCACTGAAGAACGACTCGGCCGCGGTGCAGATGCACTTCGTCGGCGGCAACCCCGGCGTCGCGGCGGACGCGCTGTCGCGCAACGCGGACGGCACGGCCGCCTCGCTGCTGCGCATCGCGCAACGGATGCGACTCGAACAGACTCAGCTGGACCAGGTGCACAGGAAGATGAAGGTGAATATCTTAAAATACTACTCGCCGTATACATTGCTACTAAGAGATATTAATTGATTCTATGCTGTTATTCGAGGTTCGATATACCATGACGTATTACCACCGTTGTGTAGTTATATAAATGTAAAGGTAAATGTGCTCTATAACACTTTTTTTGTATAAAATCATATTTGCAATTCACGTTACTTTTGATAAAAACGTGCGAACTGATTATATTTTAGAGCAAACGGTTTTATAATATTTTAGAAATTCTAAAAAATTGTCGTTTAGGGTTATTTTAGATTCAGGACTCTGGAAATTATGTACATTACAATAGAATGTTTAATATTTATATAATTCCCATACTTTATGCAATTAAAAAATACTTTAGATGTAACTATTAGATAATCCTATAGACAGGAGATAACATTAGTATGTACAGTCTGAATATTGTTGCTATTTCCGAGGGCTAAAATAATCGCTACAATAAGTGAGTCGGCAAGCACACCCTTCCACCTCACGCAAGAACTTCTTCACGCTAGAAATAGGTACCTCCCCGGTCGAACTACACTGGTTCTATCACCTTGTATTGCATATTTGTTACATGTTATAATGTTTCAAACAGATGGACGTGGAACACTGCATGCTGTTGGCGCTGCCGTGCGGCCGCGACCACATGGACGTGCTGCAGCAGTCGACCAACCTCACCGCCGGCTTCATCACCTACTTGCAGCGGAAGCAGGCCGCCGGCATCGTCAACGTGGCCCCGACGCCCGGGCACCAGCAGGTATCTCGCAGTTTTATTTGCGATTTAAGCTATATTTTTTTGTTATGATAAGGATAAGGCAGATGAAAGGTAGTCACCGCCGCCTATGGATGTTTTTAACACCTTAGGAGTCAACTTCTCAGATTATGCATCGTCGGCGCATATTCGTTTCTTTTTGGTAATAAAAATCTAAATCTTCGACAACATTTTTGAAATTATGTAAGTTGGGTAATTTAGGACAATGAAATCAGAGTGTATTTATACGGGGATGAAGTTTAGCACGTCGGTGCGATGCATAATATTGAGGATGAACTTCATCCCACTCTCAGGCACGCGATGATGGGACTTATAGTATTGTATGATGCTTAGTTAAAGTTTGTTTTGCATCTTATTAATTTTAATTATATCAAAGTAGTAAGATGGACTTATTTTATCCGGTATTAGTAGTGCAGTTACACAGTACAAAAAATTAATAATGATGGTCGGGACCCACTTGATTTTTATGAAATAAATTATTACATACATTCTGCCAAGTAAATTATGTAAATAGTTTATATTTCACAGTTTGTTATTTATCATACTAGCTTGTATTTAGTTTCTTTTATTAATGATATTACTTTAATAACGGTTGTACATTTTTATTCGCTAGCTAGTTGGGATACAAGATTGTAAGCAATAAAACATCGTTTGTCCACAGTCAATGTACACGGTGCACATCTTCCCGTCGTGCGACTTCGCGAACGAGAACCTGACGCGGATCGCCCCCGACCTGATGCACCGCGTCACGAACATCGCGCACCTGCTCATCATCATCGCCACGGCCACCGCGTGAGGCGGAACCATCACGATCGTGCACAGTGCGTGACGGAACTGTACTCGGCTTGGACATTTTAAACCGATTATTTTAGTAACGCGTTGTAAATACGGCCAGGTTGTGAAACTTCAATTATAATTTCCTTTTTAAAACCTTACGCGACGACCTGGCGAGACGTCGCCGCGTCGAACCCTCGATGTCGGACGGGACTGAGGAGTACGGCCGGACGGTCGGTCGGTCGGACGGACGGGAATCGCTATGGAATACCTCTAGAAGTGAAGCTCGTTGTAGTAGAGTAACTTTAGCGTATTTATTGTAACTGATAGGGCGCACTGCGCGGTTGTATAAAGTCTCACGTAGCTAAATAAGCCGCCGTCACTTATTTAAGTTTTAGTTGTAATGGATAGCTGTAAAATACTTTTGTTATGGTCGACTGGGCTCGACCTTATTCGGAGTTTAAAATTTATAAAAGTATGAGATGAAAAGTCAATCGAAGAAATATATTTAACTTTGGGTTCCGATTAGATGAATGGCGATCTATCGAGCATTTTTTTATTGTTAGTGTAAATTGTTATTTTGTTTTAAGCCTCTAGGTCTAAAGTAATTTAAATGTTGTAAATACCGAATCTATTCATACTAAAGTTTGATTTATTCGATAATGTCATTACGGTAGGTAATGGAAACTCGTATTACTGGGTCGAATGATTACTGTTTTTTTTTTTTGGTAAAAAAGCGATAGAAGAATAAAAAGATAAGTAAAAAAATGCACGGAAAATACCTGAACTGTGATTCTGACTTTTTAACGTAGGCTATAGGTAGTCTTATGAGTATAGAGAGCAGTGATCGTGTCTACAACGTCGCGTGTGGCGTCGCTTTAGCGAAATGCTGACGCAAGTACTTGATGTCAATAACAATTGATGTGAATAATACGAGTCAATGATTAAACAATAACTTAGCAAACTTCAGTGAACTTATTAATTTGTAGATTAGTTATTGGATTTTTAGTTACGTAAAGTCGATATAAAATGTACAAATACTTATTAAAATTCAGCAATAATAGTGGCGTTAGTCAATCTATTGCAGAATTTTTGTATTTTTTCTATTAAAGTAGCCCGCCCGTTGAAAAATGTCGATTTAATGCAGAGTGTTTTAGACTGCGAAATGTGCTCGCGTGTGTGATGGCGCCAACGCACGATGTACCACCACCCACGCGACCCGTTTCGTAACGTATGGGAAGTTGTGTAAAATAATTGATCAGTAGGATGTTATTCATATCATGTAGACTATCATCTCGTATTGTGTTTTGTAAAGTGACGCGACAATCGCCGTTGCGCATTGGCTCCTGTCTCGACGAAGTTACTCTCATTCCACGCGGCACCCACCTCGTGCTGTTTCGTATGTTTACTTGTCTAAAGTTATGCTCGAGCGGCGTCGCCGTTCAACATATTCTTTCTTGATCACCTTCATTAACTGCTATTGCTTTGTATTTTTGTTTTTGTTTCGCCAACCCTTCCACAGTGACCACTACATGCCATTACTTCTTTAAATTATTGCAAGATTATTGTTCTTTTTCACTAATACCGAATGCATGAACTAACAATATTGTACTTCTCATAAATTTCAATCGTCTGCATCGATGTCTTGCTGCGAATCGATGTAAGCTTGAACCGTGTTACGTTAGGCCACCCCTCTCGAATGTTAACTTTTGATTCATCGGCATCTCGCATTGTATAGTTAGATAAAGGTGCGACCACCCCGTCGTACTCAAAACAAAGTACAAAATATTTTATGTATTGTAATTTTATATGTACGATATAGAAAATAACAGCACAGGTAATATTATTATGTAAATTCTTTTTAAGATTAAATGTATAGTTGTATAAATGATGTATGGTTTGTCATGTTTCCGTCGCAAACAGTTCTCGACTTAGCTAGGAGGAACACTAACGAACTCGTCACTTCGTCCATTAATTTTAAAACATAATTTTATTAGTAAAACTGATACCCATATGTACACTTATTCTTATTTGAATTCCTTGTGAAGGAACTCATGTAAATAAGTCTTCATAATACATAGCGATACAGTATTTAGAATTGATATTGAGAAAAAATTATGAGATAAGCAACACATGAGAATTATAAAAAGGTATTTATTGCGGTCAAATTGGTATTTACTCATCTTTATTTATTCACTGGAATGTGATTATTTTTTAGCATATTGAGAACAATTATGACAATTTTAATAAACGTTTGCCTAATAAATAATCGCATCTACACTTTTTAAAATACTATGTCAAGTGTCAATTACTAATATTTAATATTTTCGTAAAGTTATCCATGCTCCAGACCATGATCATTATGTTTTCTTTTTCATAAAAGGGTTTTAATTCAGTAAGTTAATGCAGACTTAATAGGTATAATGCTGTAATAATGTGAGAAGTATAATATAGTTTTGTTTGTATACCGTTTCAAAACGGGAAGTTTTGAAGGGTGGATCAATCATGTTCCCACTTCGACGTGCCCTCAAACATAGTAATAATTGAGTGAGGACGCTGCGAAGTCGGAGGCTCGTGTCACGCTGTGGCGGCTCGGCGCGGAGTCTTGCAGCGTGACACAGCGTCGTGTGGCGTGGTGTGGCGTGACTTGACGCGGCTCCGCGTGGCGTGGCGTGGCGTGGCGTCGCGTGGTGCGGCGTGGAGTGACGTGGCGCGCGCGTGGGCACTGTGCGGCGGACGGCCTGCGGTGGCGGCTGCTGCCGTGTGCGAGTTGATAGAGTTAAATATATGTAAAATTAACATTTGATCTCAAGTGTGCAGCAAAAGTGAAAGTGAGGCGCTAGACTGTAATATCACAGCAGCCGCGTCCGGACGCCGCCCGTTCATATTCGACTTAAGTTAAAGCGGAGCGTAAGAATATAAAAAATATTGTGATCATATTTCTATTATAAGTTTAAAATGCTAGGACATAGAGATAATTGTATATTTTGTACATATTGCAAATAGTATTGTATCTTTACTTCCCTTTATCCAAAACCAACCCAGACTCCTGCGTGTTATGTACCTCCTACCTACCAATACTATTAAAAAAATATTACATAAGTGTGTTTTTGTTTTTCCCATTCACTCTCGTTATTTATAAGGTTTACATTATTGATTATTTTATTTGATGGAAATATTACAGCTGATTTATCGTTGCCCATCTTTTTTAAGACCATTATTTATTTCAAGTACAGTAATTTGCCGAACTTATGCGGTAGGTGGGACTGAGTGATAACCGCGGAAGTCGAATTCACGTAAGTCGGGGTGATACTGTATACACTATATGAAATTTATACATAATTATTATAATTAATAATAATATATATTATGATTAATAAAGTGCGAAAAAAAGCAAAAATCCCTCTTAACATATTAATATTGAATTTAATAATTTGTTGAAGAAATGAGCTTATCGGTGGAAACTATATTTTCCATAATTTGTAAATTTAAACTCCGGGTTTGCGTGAGTCGGGTAACATAAGTCGAGGTATCACTGTACATTTTTATGGAGGTCATTAGTATACCTACCAAATGTTAAATTACATAAAAATTATCATTTTAATATACCGTAATAAGGTTACTAAAAGTTTTCATCAAAGTAAATTTGATTTCATAGTTTAGCTTGTACTTTTGTCATTATTAGAAATGTAAATATATATAAAAACAGACAGGATTCGTCAAAAATACAAGTTTCAATTATTCTAGTATGTTAAATGTTAATTAATGAAACTCGTTTTTGTAGTTCATAATTTATTATTCATTAATATTTTCTTAAATATAGGTATATTTAAGTACCCATTACAATTTTTCTGAAGTGATACGGTTAGTATCTGCACTCTGATAATTTAATAGATATGGCACGTGGTAAGAGTACTTAATAACGCAGAATTTTATCAGTTTCTATGCGCCCTTAGTAGTAATTTTATTTACGATGTTACATAAATGTTTGGATTAAGTTACAAGTGTCGAAATCTGTCTCGTTTCGTGATAGTGTCTGGCATTCAGGAATAAAATAATTTCCATAGTATATTTTTGTAGGTATCTCATTCTTTTCAGCTGTTTTATATATTATTTCGAGTTTTAATATACAAACAAAGAATACCTTAAGACCAATTCGCATTAAACTGAGTGGCTCGATTCCTGCTCGGTCAACATTTACATTGCGCCTGTTACTACCAGCGAGATGTTTGCAAATTAATTTAGTTTAGTAATTTTAACATAATATAATAATATAAACGATTACAATACTTAGTTAAATACGAAACATTACATACAAATTATTTAAAACAATATAATTAAATAGGTAAAAATCTTTTTGTAAATGTCAAACGATAAAATCATTGGTCCTCAAAATATTATGATGTGTATCATTGCTATTCATTTGCTAAAGGACTTAGGTATTTGGTATGCAAGAATCAATGATATAGTTTCTTCTAATCTACAATAGGTACCTATTCGTATTAGAGATAAACTTATTTAAATTTTCAACGCTATAAATTGACATACATTTACAATAGGTACGTAAATAATATTATCTTAATAATTATAATATTGACTGATTTTAATAAAGAAAATATGCTACGCTAGTTATGGGTGGAACCTATTGTCACAATCGTTTACATTCTATTCTAGACTATTATTGTTGTCATTTATTGCTACTTTTACTTTTTAGATAAACAGCTATCGTCAGCTAATATAACGAGAATTCATTGTTAACAATTATTGTTGATGCCAATATTGGCATGACGAAGAGATAAGTTAAATATGTGTTCAGCGTTTGCGTAAATATTTAACATCCTTGCTTCATCATGAGATCTGCCAACTTGAAGATTCGCATCCAGCTGAAGTGGTCAGCTGACTCCGGCGCCGCGCTGGTGGAGGCGGGGGACTCTGCGCGTGACGGCGCACGCTCTACATTCTCTGCCGAGTGCGTTGGTGACTTTTTCTCAGCCTTCTGGTTTTCTGGTGACTTGTTGATTGCCGGTGACGTCATTCTGGTTATAAGAATAGGATTACATTAGTTGTTTGCACTTTGTACATAACATTGCAGGTGAACATGGCTTGATCTCTTTTACGCTTCCTAAAGTCAAAAATATTGCTAATAAAAATATACTATAATTTGGTAATATCTTTATATATAACATTATGACAGTTGCACAACTGTAGAATCTTTTTGATGGATATTAATAATTGTGAATGTTCAGCTTGATTAGTCCAGATTTATGTTCATAAGTGCATAAAATTATATAACGTTCAACATTAGGTACGTTTATAGTGGCCGTGGGTATCTAAATTATAATATTTCCTGTCCGCAGTCTGACATTGTATCCACCCTACTAGCTCGTACCGGAACAGAGCGCAACATCAGTACTCCATACTGGAATGTAGCAGTTTGCTGATTGATTTTTGGTCTAGTGACCAGAAACTTACGTATCTTCAAACAACTACATGAACCTGTTTTGAAAATGGAATCTTATCAAAACGATAAATGCTGCGCACGATTTACCTATCTTTTATAGCTGAAAATACCGTGCATGGGATGCACGTGAGCGGAAACTCGTGTTGAATAACGCAAGGCCATTTTGGTTAACAGGAATCTACCTCTTTATAAAACGTTGTTGACACATAATCCAGGCCTAAACATCGATTTGTTCACGCTGGAAATTCAAACTCGTGCAGGAACACCTTTAGTGAAAATAGGTATCTCGTATCGCATCTCGTCATTTACAGTTAAAGTACTGTATGATACCTCAAGTTCTTATCATAGTGAAAACACGTTTCCAGTAAATCACGTTTTGCCACGAGGCTCCGTGTGGCTCGGGTTTCCAGGGGCATGAGCATGACGGATGATTGTTAACGGATTCCTTCATGTCTCATTTCGAGACAATTTAATTCATCGTAGCGTAACTGAAGAAAAAAATTAAAATAAGATTTGATTCAATTCAATGTCGGTCTACATTTGAATGATCGGTCTGGCTATTGCTGCTTTTGCTAGGTACTGTAAAATAAAACGCACTTATATTTTTGAGGTGACAGAGAGACTTAATTAAATTTTACTTCATTTAGCATATAGAGGGGTATTATATATTAATATAGAGGTCATTGATTTGTTTCAAAATTAAATGTTACGATTATTTACACATAAATACAGTTAAGTAATAAACAGTTAAGCATCTGTTTTTCTCTTTTATTTGGTACATATTGACGACTCAACGCAAATTTATAATTGTTTTCCTCAACTTTTAATAATGGTTCTGGTTGAATTTTGATCACTAGGAGGAATAATTACATTTTATTGAATGTTAAAACTACTCCAATCAGAAGTGCCGTACATGTGATTGAATCTATGCCAATAAAACTATCAATTTAAAACATCGTATTCGGTGCGAGCGCATGCGATACTGGTCGACCGTGACCTGCATTCTGCTATCATTTGATAAATCCTGTATTTGAAAAAGAACTGAATAATAGATCTAGGTGATGTAACAATTATTATGTTCTTTCGAAGTATGAGTATATAGTAGGTACCTTGAGGTTTTAACGGTTTATATAAACCCAATATTTAAAAAGTATTACCCACTTGATATGATGTATTTAAGAAAATTCCTGTTAATAGGTAGAAAAATGTCGACATTGGAACATTAAAATATATGACGTTAAAATGGACGTTAAAATATATGAGATTTACTAATTCTATATTGCGTGCGTTTCAGAACTATTGTGCTCCGGCCTATTCTTAGAAACAGTCAAATCGATTTTAAAGGGATTTTCATGAAAAAGGAGGGATCGGTTTAATGTCAAAAATTGTCTCGTCTGTAGCATACTGACGTTTAATCGAGAAATCAGACTTTAACAGCAATAGCAAATCTTACTCTGCAATTATGTAGGTTTTCAGGATAAAATTAAGAAAAATGCATAGAGGCGTCCACGCGAATGGTTTTCGTAATCGGGATTGACTGAGCTAGCTAGTAAATTTCGTCATATTTTTGTGACGCCTAAAGTGTTAAGTCGATGACACGTTAAACATTCAAGATTACGTTACAAGTTGCGAGGTTGTTTACTGTTACGTTTTCGAAATTATGATAAGTAAAGGCTGCTTTGACATTATCATGACGCCGCAAGCTAAAAGACAGTTTCACAACATGTTACGCTGTCTTTCTTTAATTTATGTATGTGTTTCATAGACCGGTACGTGGGACATCCAGCTGTATAATTAGATGCAGCTTAGTATATATTTGAATAAATTTTGAAGAAACGTTAAAGCTATCAGCTAATGTAACAGAAATAGTAGGTACATCTTAGAGTAACAGTATACACGCAGCTACCTGGTAGCAATTAGGTACCACATTTGCTTGCTGATTTGACTTATGAGGACTACAAATGATAATTTTATACAGATAATATTTAGCGATGAAGATTCAAAATGTCACAATATTGAATATCGTAATCTCTACTCTTTCTCTTATTATTTACACATGGCATTATGGAAAAATGTTATGACTAAAATACTTCAACGGAAGCGAGTTATTCATGATATTGTAAGAGAGATTGATGCGAAAACCTCTAAAATTGTCCAACGAGGTTTCAAGGGAAGTCGATTCCATAGTAAGGTCAAATTGTTGAAGAACTAATTACGTAATTACGTTCTAATAGCTGATGTAATGGTTCATAATAGTATCTATATGTACATCATTCTATGGTATGTACATAGTACCACTATAATAATCATTGTGATAACTTACTTAGTATATACGTAAGCATATTTCACTTCGTCTATTAATTAATAAAGTATTAAGGTTATTTATAATTTAAATTGATGAAAATTTATCCTTATATTATCCAATATAATCATTAACTTTAATTAGATATACTTAAACCGAATACGAAAAGATAATTAAAATTTTGAAAAAAAAAAACGTCAACGATAATGACAACCCATATGCAAACATGGAATTAATATACTTTTTATACATGTAGCACGATGACCTAGCCGTAGTGGGCGGGTGATCTTCTTTGACCCAGTTACGACACTCGGATACGCAATGAGCAGTGTTTAACGAAAAACGGGAAGCGTCACAATGTCACACATAGCCATAAGACGCATTTTATCAAATTAATTAAATTTTAATTTTACATTTCAGATCTGTAATACTGTTTGTGAATCGAAGTGTATACTTGGCTTAAATATTAACAAGCAATGTTTTTTTTACATAAGGATATTTTCCTTCTAATTTATACTTTTTAGTTGATATATCTACTACACAAATAATTCATCCAATATCTTTGCTAAGTACAACATAAATACAAATGTAATAAAAACGAGAAAACACACATCGTATTCCTTTAATTTGTAATTATCAACACCAATTATTCCTTAAATTGTTATTTTAAAATAATGTTGCTAATATCTACTTAATTGTAATTTATGCATCATTCATAATAATATATTTTGGATGGTTTATTAAAACCGTTCTTTTTGTTACTTACTTGAAATAAAAAGGCGTCCCAAAAACGGAGATTTATAAATAAATAAAAAAGTTAAAATACACCGTTTATTTAAATGTATTTTGTAAACACTAAGTAAATATATTTATGGAGAGTAGGTACACACGAAAACACAGTTTTTCACTCCGAGCACGTCCACGCTGCACTGCAGTTTGTGACAATTAGATATAGAAATATAGCCGTACTTCAGTGCGTCTATGCAAGGTATACAGTATATTAAAATATCGTACATAACTTTTGAAATATCTAATTAATGTACCATTGTTACGTAAATCACTTTATGATTTTTAGGATGAGTTGAGTTTTTGTTTCATATTAATAAGATTGTCACATATAATATACTTAGGTACTTTCATCATCGATAAAGTGACGATTATAAATACACATATAAGTGAAAATAGATATATAACTAAACACTGTTTTGTATATTACTTTCATGTACGCAACTGAGAAGATCATTTTAATTAAACTCATATTATTAATAAAGAGAGATAATTAATCAAATATAACCAACTTATCGATGTCCAGAAGTATATAAAGTCCACCGTGGTTGTATTAAAGTAGCCAAATGTATCTCTTCATGACTCTACATACCATCTCCGGAGAGTAGAGAATACGAATACGTTTATGCAGAATACAATAGGAACATACTATTTATTAGATTATGTTATGAAATCATGTAGCTACCTTTATAATTGTAGCACATAAGATACAAAACATTTGAATAGTACAAATATGTAACCTTGACGACGATGCTTATTGTGTTATTTTTATTATTTAAAATAACGTGTTTCATTCAATGGATTAAAACGATATTGTACTGAAATTATTCAGCTTAAAACGGTTTTTGGGTCATGCTTGTCTTGTAAGCGTAACTATACCTACATTTGTTATTTTTTCTAGGTCATGACTTACGCCATTCTTAAACGCTAGGTGGTAGTACTTACATGAACTTACAAAAAGTGATTGTGTCATGAATCTAATTGTGGAGATATAAAAAGGTTACTCGAAAATGATCTTAACGTTTATGGATTTGGACCACGGTTACACGTATATTATTTGTACCTACTCATGTTATACGGAGTTTGCGCCGAATCGACCAAACTAGAAGCTAATGACCTTATTTCTTTGAAGGTACCTAATCCTTTAACTTTGACCCACAATATTCGATGTATTCGTACTTGTTCTTAGTATCGAAACACATATTGTTACGTAACGTGGATTTTACAATTCTTATCATGTCTATCATAATTCATATTTCTACAAGTATTTACATTGCTGTCTGTCTATGGAAGTTAGCCTTAACCTTTATAGAGGATAATCTACAATAATATGTACATAACTTACGTGATCTACAGTTGATGTCGAAGGCGTCAGCGCTTCAGGCGGGAGAAACTGAAGTCAAAACAAATACGGTAAAGGGTAAGAAGGGACGAAGCGAGCGTTGAGGGCGAAAGGAGGGTTTGCAGTGTCGTTTGCCGATGCGCGCGGCCGCCCGCCCTACTGCGCAGTCACTCTTACTGATTCACTGAGTTTCCCTGTACGTAACTGTTTACATTTGCGATTCTCTTTCACTAACACAGAATTCAACATTTCATTCATGTTTTAATTTAGTTTTACAAACTAAATAGACTCGCGAGAACAAAATAAAAATAGATACAAATACATTTCTCAAAAGTTCTCAATCAACAGACAAATAAGTTATATTAGTTAAACATAAATTAACAAAGGAAAACAGAAAAAAAAAAACTTAAAATGAATCCTGTAACTATACATATACATATATATATATATATACAAAAAAATATAATAGACTCGCTAATTTAAAAGTCATTGTAAATATACATAAAATAGTAAACACCTATCAAATTCCTATTACTTTATGTTAAAAAACGACAAGTGAGCTAAGAAATAATTTTACGAGAATTCATAATTCTATTTGATACAAATTTTCACAGTTTTAGCCGTTACCTAATACCTATAATGGAACTAATAATAAATTGACATATGAACGAGACTGATATGACCTATATAATAATACGAACTGGGTTGAGACGATTCTTCAATTCATTATTTTCGTCATGAGCACCTATTTATATAATTCCGATAGGGGAATGTTATTTTAGTACTACTTATAATTTTTTATTTAATTTATAAATTAAAAAATGTCAGAAAACATAATAATTAATTAATGTCAAAATTATACGCATATACGTATTTATTAAAAAGAAGGTGAATTTAAATAAAAAAGCTGCAACTAAATTATGCAAATCCCTAAGTTGAGTTCATGATGCGTATAATGTTTTAATACTCTCTTTTCCCCTGTATTTTGTGCCATGCGACATTGACATATTGTCAGGTATATAACGAGCTACTATTCTACAAGACATAGTCTGCGTTAGGAACATCAAAAATGTGTCAGTATATAAAACAATTCACAAAAAATATATATGTAACTATGTCGTTTTTCGATACATATCATAACCATGTAGTCTGAAACAAGTAATATTTATTGTTTTCTTCTCACTATCGTTGATGAAATAGATATTCTATAATTAGTGTTTACTACGAGACATTATTGCAGTGATGGCAAAATCAGCCCATTTCTCCTTTTATAGCCGTAGTATAGAGCTCATATCGTTCATGAGTTATTTTTCAAAGGAAATTTGAACTACATCCGTCTCCGGTGTAATGTCTTTACTTCTTCGCTCCCTGTTATATAATATCAATATAATAAAAAATGTAATTTCCGTTGTTTATATTAAATTCGTTTATGCAGGACACATGTTTCATTTCCTACATCACTGACTACTACTTTAATTAAAAGTTAATAGTAGATATAATAGATTAACATTTACCTAGAGATTATTCTTCATAAGTGTAGACCGAAATTGCCGTTCGACGCGGTTCAGTAAAGCTTTTCTTCACGACAATTTTATTTCGGTTTTACGTAAAAATTAATAACTTTGCAAATGATCATCTAATAGTTAACATAAATACTTTTGGGTGGAAATTGTTATTCGCATTTGTTTTTTTGGCATTGACACCTTGCGACTGGAGGCAACTTTTCTTGCGGTACACGAGGACGTTGAAGAATTAATGTTTTGTAGTCTGTATTTGTAGATGCGTTTTAGTTACAAAAATAGTAATAATACGTAACATCGTAAACTAAATACTGTATATATTAAAGCTATATTACTCAAATATTAAATATGAAATACGGCAGATGGCATTTCACTAGTCTGTGAAATGCCATCTGGTGTTAGTTTCCTGTACTACAATGCGTACGACGGAATGCACGTATAGAGCTCTGTGCTACTTTCGGTAGGCGACCTTTAGCATCTGTCTGTGTGTTCCATGAAACGTCGGAAGGTGTCGCCCCTTAGCGGAATATTAAATTAGTGCCTGTCTCATAGATGGCGCTTTTAAAGATTATACAGTAGGATAATTCTACTGTAAACTATTTAATGTTACATTGATTCAGAAGTTACTAAATTTATAATATCCAGCCTCACTCCTTTTCCCTCTCACTGTCTCTTCTCATTTCACAGAATTGATAAATACTGCAGTTTTCATTTTATCGATACGAGTATGCTAAAGTCACTTTGCTTGCATTATAACTTAAATTGTTTAGAGAACCAAACAACCAAATAGAAACGCGGCCATTAAATAATATTATTAAAGTTTACTCAATGTCATTACCTTTCTTGTCTGTTCATTTTTGATAAGTATGTAATATTCAGAAACCGGAAACTTTTTTAGTTCCTACATTTTGATTATAGCCAATAACATTTTTTAGAAATGTACGCAAAAGTAATACATCACGTAATATTTAAACATTATTGTATCAATCAAACAATCAATTCCAGACCCCGTCGCCTTCAGACAATGATTTTAAATTGTGGTAGTCCATCCATGCTTCTTTTGTCTTGTAATTGATTCTTGTAATATTATTATTACCGAGTCGGTTGATTAGAAAATAGTGGAATGTATGCTTAACTTCCTTTATGAGACATTTGACTGCTATTATTTTGTTAGGCGTTTACCTTACTTATTCTTAATTGCTTATCTTTAAAGGGACCGATTATATCGTAAAAGCGGTTAGAACGGGTAGAAAGTCAAAAATGACAAAAATAAACTCCAAAGTTTCATACGTTTGAGTTGTCTCGCATATATTCATGTATAATAGCCATGAACATTTCAACATACTTATAACCTACACAGAGATGTAGTGAGAACAAAGCAGAGGCAATAGGATGTAAATTTTCATCGCGAAAGTTCTTACAGGGCGTGAGACAGTTCATATATTCTCTTTATTATAAATCATGATACACGGACGTGCAATTATCTACATAATATTATGTTCCCTCTCGTAGGGAGTTGTAATTTAAATTTTAAAATGTTCGAGTACGCGCGTCTGCAGAGCTTAGGGCGTCTTTACACTTGATTTATAGGCGCAGGTAACGGCTGAAAAATTCAAATTTTCCACCTCACTGTAGTTCCTATTAAATCGAAGTGAGAAAACTTTAGAACATTTTTGCACCAGCCCAAAATAACTGCCCGCGGTGCATGATTAAAATTGAGCTAAAATGTGGTTATGAAACATCTGCCAGAGGTGTGGATGATGAAGACATAAAAAACGGAGTAAAAAAATAGCATACTATATTAGATGAATTAAACTTAATGCAATTATTCAAAAATAAAATAAATATATAAAAATAATATAACCGAATTGGTCATTTCAACATGCCAAAATGAACACAACTCTAAATAGAAGAAATCTATTTGAACTATTGCGTTGGGGGACTTTAGTCTGAACAACTAATATAACTAAGCCTAGGGAAATCTCCCCACATATTTTAACCCAGAAGGTGACCGTTCCTTGAACAATGATTAAACGCTGATCCAAAGACACTTTATTATTTAATTAAATCCTATAACCACTATATTTTTACTACTTACGTCATTTTTACCATATGAAATAGTCCTTCAACCTCTTGTTCGCAAATGGAAACAACTATAGTAGAATAGAATGACATAATCAACCGAAGTTCGTTAAGCGTAATAAGGGAAAATTGGTTCGGTGGCCAATATTCATTTCCTATTTCTCAAAGCAAAATGCTCATGTTAAAGGTAACAAAAAGCATGTTGCCTTTAACATTAAAATTTAAAGGTTGTAGTTAATCAGTTTGTAGGTACCCGAAGTTGGATACCCTGAGCATAAGATCACAAAATGCCTATTTGGCTGTTGAAAACCCAGATACCACGATCCCAAAAGATGTAATATTTTTCCTTTAACTGGTACATGGTGAAGATTTGATATGTGTTCCAGTGATTGATAACATAAGAAGTAAGTTCAATCTAACGTGATTAATTATGAAAACAAGTCCAGATTGCGGCGGTGTATAGTAATTTATGTGCGGGCGGCAACATCTGTCGCTTGCATATTCAAGCTTATATCGCGAACTTTGCTCTAAGCTTGTACAAGTCAGAATATATGAGGGTAAATTCTCTGGAGCGTGTACAGAACTATATAATACCAATACTGAGAATGGAGGTTAAGCAACAACCAAAATTCATCGTAATTTGCAGTCGTAAACACTATCTAACTAACCTGACCTAAGCATAAGATCTGAGCATGATGACTTCACAAGAATGTTTACAGAATATGAAAGAAACGATTATTAGGTACCACATGTTTATATATAGTAGACTCAATAGTATTATTAAAGGTTTTTTATGAGATTGAAGTAGCAAATGAGCATGCAGTCCACCTGATGGTAAGTGGTTACTACCGTCTCTAGACATCTGTAAGAAACTTCATATAGAACACGGGTTCTATCTGAAGTTGATCACAGATGCGTTGCTACTTTCGAGGACTAAGATGATCGCATTATATGTATTTACGTGAGCCGGCAGCTACACCCTTCCTCCGAAACGCAAGAACTGCTTCACCCTACTAGGTGTGGCGGCGGAGGTACCTACCAACTTTCTCGGTCTAAAAAGCTAAAACAAAGTTAAAGCTAAAGTTATCAGGCACTGATTGTAGCTGTTTTAAATATTAAAAAAAGTTATCAGGGCGGTAAAAGATCTTTCGACACGTGAATTGGTTACTTATCGGTGCATTCTAATCTAGATATTAATAGTATATATTTCCACTACACAAAAATACGCTAAAATTTACTAAGTATACAAGTTGTATAAAAATGCACTCTCCTAATGAAATAAGGTGTTCCCCTAAAACATCTCACGAGCCTTAGTTGGGGGACCACGTGCAAAAGAACTCAGAACTTTTTGACATAAAATGATTTGGCAGAAGTTGACAAAGGTGCGATTTATTTTTATGCTTGGAATTATTATGTTGCATTCTTTTTTGCTTAGAAACGTTATGGTATGTAACTATAGATAAAATGTTTCAAAATTTTTATACGTGTTATAATGTATTGCACACTGTAAGGGAAAAGTAGTTTTCAAAATATATAAATGTTTAAAAGGGGGTATACGTAGACCTACTTATATGTATTACTTATATACCTATATATAATTTAATTAGTGATTGTCGATCTTGTTTCTTATGCGAAGTGAACCTAAGGGAAAACGACGAAAAACAAGATTTAATTCTTTCTTAAGCTGTTGCCTTCCATATTATTTTATAGAAATTAGTACTACTTACAACGATTTCAAGTTTCAATCAAGTATTTTTCGTTCCTTCAATACATATATTTCTGCTGAGCAATTTTCGTGTAAAATATAGTTTTATGAATTAACACAGATCGCTTCACTATTTCCAGTTACAAGTATATGTATTTTACGTAATGACATTTAAATAAAATGTATTTTAAATTACAGAATTTTAGGATTGCCGTTTTCAGTGTATAGAAATAAGGGTTTCTGTAATGTGTTATCGATGTCAACGTGACATGGCCCTCGGGTTTTCGGATACATACGATTCGGAGATCGAACACGACTTGCCCTTTAACGAGACCCTCTTCCTTCAGCAGAAACATCTGCAAATATCATTTTATATGGTTTAAAATGTAGTTATGTGGTTACTATTGATTCCCTACAGGGCAAGAGTTCATTTTAACTTGTTTTTAAACAAGACCTAAAAAAAACGCGCTTAAATGAGTATAACTTTTTGATAAAGTCGGACTAGTACAAATAAACTCATGAATACAACTTCAATGTAGAGAGCTGCATTGAAATATATATAATATTTGAATTTAATACAGGTACTTTGAAGGTGGTAGAACTCTTTGTGGTTCTACTCCGGAAGCACCACCGCCACCTCTTTTTCTCTTTCATAACAGCAATGTTAATCGCTGCTGTGTTCTGGTCTGAAGGGTGTGGTAAGGGAGACATACTTTCCGAGTCGTTCCATCTTAGTCCTCAGGGGTAGCAACGCATGTGGCTAATCTTAGGTGAGACTTTGATCTTACGTAGAGTTGATTATAGATGTTCATGGGCGGCTGTAGCCACTTACCATCAGGTGG
>MOOZ01001398.1:45308-58204 GCA_002930495.1 Cecropterus lyciades | reverse complement strand
TATCAAACATGCTCAACGTTAATAATCAAGTTTTCACTTCTGCCGGCACTCCCGGAGTGCAACCCGTCTTTTTTATTTAATATTTTTATTAACAATGTTATTTGTCTTCTTTTCAATTTAACCTGTAACGTGTAAGTCCAACTCGTGTTTTATACACATTTAATTTTAAATGTGTGTAATTAGCAGATATGTGACTTACCTAAGATGCAAGTATTCATCTTGTATCTATCATCCTTTTTTAAAATTGTCTTTATTATATCAAAAGTAGCTTTTTGTATTTAATCTATCTGTATCGGTATCATAGTATTTTGTAACCTGAACGTGTCAAAATCTTTAGAGTGGTACCATAAATCCATCTCAAAAACAAAAATCGGAGCCTTTAGACAATATTGAAGGGGACAAAAATGATATTATTATGACATGTTTTTAGAGGATTCTGATTACTCATGTGGCGAAAAACGCAGGATCTGGCAAGGGCAGGAGGGCAGGGAGGCCAGCATAGTTGGCTTAGAAACACTGCAATACCAAAATAATAAAGATACCAGCTCAAGGAGCTCAAACACTTATCCTACAAAGAAAAAATATCTTTGAATAAGTTCTGCCCCAGTGACGCGACTGTTCTCCAAAAAAGAAACACGAGTACGATTACGAAAAAATGTAGTAAAATTAAAAATATATATTTTCTTTTAAAAGTACTTTATATCTTTAAAAGGTATTTGCAAGATACGTATTTGGCGTCAAGTATTTTAGATACCATTCCAGAAAGAACGTATCTGGTATCTGAAATACTTAAAGCTATCTGTCATTTTGTATTCCATACACTTTTTACAGAGTATCTTGTACATCACTGATCAATAATTAGTATGAAGTCACGAACACGGCCGCGTAACATAATACTACTTCAATTATCGTAGACACTATGATCATTATACTTGTCAGCCATGAAATAAATCCGGGTTAGATGCTCGGGTAAGGAAGGTATTTTAATAAACTATTTAGATAAGTTTATATGATTGGTTTGGGTGTTTTTTGTACATATAACCGGGTGTTTACGTCATTCAAAATACCATCCTAGTGTCTAAAAACCGTTTAACGTTTATCATAAACACAAACAATATATTGATGTGCCAGTTCGGTTGAATTTCCTCCTACATATTATAATTCAACAGTCATTAACTAGATAGGAAATACAATAGTGTATTACGTGACTGCCGAAAATGCACGTACTCTACTTGGTTTAATGTTATCTTTTGGATGTTTAGTTCCTAATTCAGAGTGTATTATCCTGCTGTCTAGTTCTAGCTTATACTATTCGTAGTCAAATCATAACTGCCGGGCATGAGTTGCCACCAAGTTGGTTAAGTAAGTCTAAAAATTTTTGAGAACATTTAAATTCGTATATTTCTTCACGATGTTGTCAATCTCCGTTAAGTAGAACATTAAGTTCTCATACGCAGATAACTTCCTATAACGGCTTTGTGCTAATTATTACAAGTCAATCATCGATTGCCCCCTAGCTAGGAAAATCACTGCAAAGAAATCGAGATGTCTGTAAATAGTTTTAGGTTTTACATAAATGAAATGAAATCAAATGAAATTAAATGAATATTTATTTGCAATAATTGTGGCATAACATGTGTCTCAGATCAAAATATATAGTTCTACACAATCAGCCATATACTGTCATGGCGTGCAACTTTTTCTGTATCAAAATAAAATTATTTATAATGTCAAATTAAGAAATAACATAATTTAATAAGTAATAAATATTAATATAAATTTAGTAAGTAATAAATTAGTAATTTTGCAAATGTCATTATTCTAATTTTATTATTAATCTAGTTTCAAATGTCAATGTCAATGGTCCTAATTACCTTATATCTAAAACACAGGTATAAAAACTTATTGACTTCCTTCGATTATTATCCTTATTGATTCCTTTACTGTATAAAAACACTTATCAATTAACCATTTTTTAAATTCTTTTTTAAATCTGTTTAAATTTAATTTCTTTATATCGTTTGGCAGTTTATTATAAATTTTGATGCACATTTGATAATAATTGTTTTGATGCTTACTTGTTTTAGATTTGGGTTAAACTTAATTTTTCAGCATGCCTACTCATGAAATTAATATATTGCCCCTTTTTTCGAACAAATGTATATATATTTTGACAAATACTGATGATTCATATATATATAGGCTAGGCAATGTTAGGAGCTCAAGATTTTTAAAAAAAGGCTTGCAGCTATTTTCTGGGCTTAACCCACAGATTTTTGTGCTATAAAAATTTTATTTATGGTAACTTTATTCTCCATATTATTATGCCGTATCTTAAATTTGACACGACGTATCCGTGATACGCTTTTAGGGCCGTTGCTCTATCACTAATCTATTTATTTTTGCACAGACTTTATCAATATGATTTTTCCAGCTACACTTATCATCTAATACAATACCTAAAAATGCAATCGCTTCTGTTTCATTTATGATTTTATTTTCATATTTTACATTTAAGTTTTTCCATCCTTTATTAAGAATTCAACATATTTTGTTTTTCCTACGTTCATTTGCAAATTATTATTCTTAAGCCATATTGATATTTTGTCCATAAGTATATTAATTTCATTATTTATATTTGATGAATAAGTATAACTTATGCAACCCAGCAGTACCTACTAATAATGGTCCATGGCTAGAAGGCCTAACTCTACACCGTCCTCCAAAAACTAACGCCACCCCCTAATAAATAAAAAAAAATGTCTTCATAACGGAAGACCTTTACTTCGCCATCGAATTATTTGAAAGCCTTCTTCGAGTCCAATTCTGGATCTGCCAGTGGTTACTAATGTGAACTATCCCCGAGGAGTAGGTTGTTATACTAAGCAACCCTCCAAACCAGTAGCATCGCTTGATTTATATCAATAACCTACCTAATGGTAGTATGAAAAAGTATTATGGTGGTACAAATGTCTTTATTTAAATGTGTATGGTAGTTTACAAAAGAAGTGATAGCCGAATGGTTGGAACTCGGCTTATTAATCAAGGATCCGAGTTTAATCATAACTGTTTTACGGCGAAGGGGCGTATGAGGCTTCCATACGATGATACACCCCTGAGAGTTCTTGAAAAAGTTCTCAAAGGTGTGTGAATTCTGCCAATTCGCACTTGTCCAGATGGACTGGACTGGACGATGGACTATGGGCTGAAACTCTCTCTATTTGAGAGAAGACCCGTGCCCAGCAGTGGAACAATAATGGGTCGATGAAGAAGCTACCCACTAGGAATTATTATGATTTCACATGTATTAAACTAAACATATTATTATGATTTCTTTCTCATGTATATTTTAATACATGAGAAATCATAATTATTCCTAGTTGGTAGGTATTATACCATTTTAATAGACATGGAACCAAATTAGTGCCCATTACATTTTATTGAGCATTAAGTGTAATTAAAATGAATTCTACATTTCTTAATAATATGACGATATTTATGACGATAATTTCCTTGTTACACAACTGTTCTGAATATTATAAATACTAAGCAAATCCTATTAACTTTATATTAATATAAATCCGAGAAGCCTTAACTTCAGTCATAAGCGAAAACGGCGACTACAAAGTACACGGTATAATATAATGTATAATATTAAAACGCTGATATCCTAGTGGTTGAAACTCTGCCTCTCGATCGAGGGTCCGAAGTTCGAATCATAGGCAGCCACTGATTTTTCTAAAAATGATGTGCGTATTAGAAATTAATTAATAATGCTTTACGGCGAAGGAAAACTTCGTGAGGAAACCTGTACACCTGAGAGTTCTCTTAAAAAAAGAGTTCTCAAAGGTGTGTGAAGTCCACCAATTCGTACTTGGCCAGCGCGGCGAACTATGGTTTAAAACTCTCTCATTCTGAGAGAGACCGTGTCCAGAAGTGGGACAATAATGGGTTGATAAGAGATTACTAAACTACTGAACGACTACAACGTAAGAACAAATACAATAATGTAGATCAATACTAGGCAGTGTTATCGTTAATCAGCGATTTCTTCCAGACAACCTATCCATGAAATAGGTATACTTATAAAAGGAAGATAAAAGGGGAAGTGTGTGTTACAAACATTTATCCCCCTTTCAATCTTAGAAGTGGAATACCAAAATTACTTTCGTAGAAGGTTCTGCGTTTAAAACACTTTGTCCAAATATCATTGTTTTATGGTAGTTCTGCAGTGATCAGTCAAAAGTGAATATCCTTTCGCTGTTACAGGTGTATAGATTATTATTAACTTTAATTGAATCGCCTTCTAATTTGTCGACGAAACTCGGAATTGCGCAGGGTACAAATAAATAGTTTGAAATGAAACACAAATAGAATTAATATTAATAATATTCAAAACACTAAAAGAAGAACAATAAGACTACAACAACAATATAAAACAATTTGCCACTGAGAAATATAACTATAGTGATGTATTCTAATTAATAGGTGCGGTTTAACCCAATAACAATGGCGTATACCAGGGGTCGGCAACATGCGGCTCACGAACCAAATGCGGCTCTTTGGTTGTGAAGCTGACCCTCTTTAGTTCCATACATAATAATAAAGTTAGCGTAAATAAGCTACTTATTGTTGACAAGAAAAAAATGTGGCTCTTTGAAAATTTAGAAATTTTGTTAATTGTAATTTTATACTCTTCTGACTCAAAATGTTGCCGACCTCTGGCGTATATCGTTTGCCGTGTATAAATTAGGGATTTATATTAATCGCGGATAACGCGTTGTACGCTTAACGACTATAGGTGCCGTCGTTGGAGATTTGTCTAATAGACTGCTCTAATTACTATGTAGCAGTACATACTATAATACGGTAATATCATATGTTAAGCAATACAATTAGTTTGTACTATTATAGAAGGAGTTCTGAGATGGATAACAGTCTATTATAAATACTTAGACAAAGCTAAAGTTACATGAAATCCCAAAAAAAATTAGCAAATTTTTCGCGGAATTGATGAATTTTTATTTTTTATTTTCATTTAACAGGTACTCGCGATATACGGATTTGAATTTCTTTTTGACGTGACCACGATTCCTGCAACTGGATCGAAATATCAGAAAATGAAATTCAAAAACAGCATATCGTAAGTAACGTTATAATGAAAGAAAATCAAGTTAATTTTTTCAAACAATTATTGAACTACATATATACGTTCTACGTTTTATTTGTTGTACATAATGTTTTATGAAGAATGTAGCCATTCGATTGTCGTTCTCTTTTTATTTTTCAATTGTATATACTTAACCAGTAAAATGTAACATGTTATTTTCAATCAATAATGTCCAAAATGTTTTAATACAACAATATTATTTAATAATAAACAGCAAGGTATTTTTCCATCTTAATCCTTACGCGAGGCAGCAGGGTGCGCAATCAATTTGTAGGGCGATTACGCGAGAGAAATTAACGCAAGATAACAAGGAATTAGCGGCGCACCTGGGGAAGGATGGAGCTTCAGATAACTTAATATATTACTGCGATTAAACCGCTGAAAAGAATGAATTTTCAGAAACCAAGGAAAGACGCAATCTAAACGAGCGCCTCCGTAGAGACTTCTGCAAACATCTCGAGCTATGTTTATTTTACAGATCTTTTGTTCTTTCTCTTCGATGCGTTTCTCATTGGTATTTTAATATTTCCACCCTTTGTTCTATTTGCCGTTACCGACAACAAAGATCGTGATGGAAGTATCTACGAGATGTAAAAGTTTTGAAGCAAAATAATATTGAAATTAATTCAAATACCTTATGATAGAATAATAAAAGTTTAAGATACACAATACAAAACTATAAACAGTTCATAATTTAAACTATTTTAGACACAAACGATTGCTCTGGTTGGTGCCATAAAAATTTAAAGATTTTTATTGAACTGTAACAAAAATTACAAATTACTACATCTCGTAAACTTTTGCAATAGTAAGAATACTGTGTCGCAGCTGTTTACGCCCGTCCCGGGAACACAGTTAGGGATGTTCAATTACAATATATTTATGTGTAAACTTATGTTGTATTATACATTTTTGTTTTTTTTTTACAATTAACAATGAATTATAAAGATAGACATAAAAGTTTTAACGTTTCATATTTTGTTTATATTAACTACGATTACAAATTGAATGCTGTCATGTATGAATATCATGTGTCATGTGTGTCACAATAGATATTGTAATTTTTATCAAATTTCTAGCAAGTGTACGTTAGTCATTACACTTTGATAGGACTTTGATATGCTTATTATTACTAAAAATTTAAGACAAGTAACATTGTTAAAAATACAAAAACAAAAAACCCGATGCTTTAAAACCTTCTTATCTTGTTTTTATAATGATACATTTAAATTAAAACTTTTTATGAGTTTTCGACACAATAACATTAAAAATGTTATTATTACTATATATATATATATGTATACTAGCTGACCCGGCAAACGTTGTTTTGCCATATAAATGATTGAATTACTAAAATGGCTATTAAAAAATAAGGGTTGGTGATAAAAGGGTAAAAAGTTAAGGTTGTATGTATTTTTTAAGGCCAAAAAAAAGTCCAAAAATTAAAAAAAATATTAAGGATGAACAATCCTTATCACTTAGGTGTATGAAAAATAGATAGTAGCCGATTCTCAGACCTACTGAATATGCATATAAAATTTGGTAAAAATCGGTAAAGCCGTTTCGGAGGAGTATGGTAACTAACATTGTGACACGAGAATTTTATATATAACATTTGTAATGGTCTATTTACTAGTTTTCATTAGATACCCTTATTGTCATATTAAAAAAACGTCACTTTCCGTCCCTTTTTCACTGTTTACAGGCGCCATATTTTATAATTTTATAGCCCATGTCACTTTGCAAACTGAAAAGATTCCAATGATATGTCATATATCACAGTACGTCAAGCCCATTGGGCTGTAGCGTGTGCCAAATTAATGGACTTATACATACACACTACATACGTTTAAAAAAAATATCCTCCTGAGGTAGTCCGGTAAAAATATAAAATATCTACTATGATAGACAGTAGATGACATTGATAGGTGACAGTGTTCAATCTGTAATCATAGATGTATGTATATACATAAAAAAATTTAAAAGTAATTAAATATTGTTCACCATTCACGAATAAAATTACAAAGATGTTTCCCGAAAGTAAGTAACCGATTTCATTTAAGCGCGTAACACTGGATCGCCAAGATGAAGGCCACAGTCAATTTCGTGTCTACTTCCAGTTATACTGCTTGCCCTGTCACTTGCTAAGAACGCCACCAATTCCGCGACATCTTCACTCGTTGAAATTTTTCTTAAGGGCAAAACTGCTGCCATGTTCTCAAAAATTTGATTATTTACTTCGTCGTTGATTCCGTTTCGTTTAAAAAGAGCTGTGTTCACGGGACCAGGATTTACTGAATTTACTCTGACGCCCTTTGGCCCTAGGTCCAAAGCGAGGCATTTTGTGAACATGTCTACGGCGGCTTTCGTCATGCAGTAAGGCATCATGGCTGGAATTGCGATATTTGACACTACACTGGAAACATTTACGATATTTCCTTTCGTCACAATTAAATGTGGAATCACTTTTTGAGTAATTAGGTACGTGCCGCGAACGTTTGTGGCCAACATACTGTCGAAATTTGAAATGTCGTCCATAACTCCTGCCATTAAGAGTACACCAGCATTGTTAACAAGAACGTCAATTTTGCCAAAATGTGAGATGGTTTCTTTTACGATCTTTTCAATATCTTCAGAGACGCTTATGTCCGCTTTGATGGCTAGAGGTTTGTTTCCACAGAACTGCTCGCACTGGTCAGCTACTTTGTTGAGGTTTTCCACATTTCTTCCAACCAAGGATAAAAGTGCTCCCGACTTAGCAAATTTCAGAGCACATGCTTCACCGATCCCAGCACTTGCACCTGTTACTAATACAACTTTTTGTGAGAACTCCATCCTGACCGAGAGTTCGCTGCTGACTGAATAGCTAAAGGTGGCCGAGAGACATGTTATGCACTGGTGCCCTGTTATCCAGTTACTACGCTTAAGCGAACATTCACAGAGTAACGGTGAAATAGAATTGTCACGAGACTTACAAATTGAAAATGATACTGAAAATAAGTATGATGACAATACATAGTTTTAACAGATTTTCTGTGTTAATTACTTAAAAAATGGGACATGTTAAAAATGTTATATTTTACTGAAGACTACGACAAAAACATTGCGTCTGTTTTTAAAAGCTATACATTTTTAAAATACATGTTAGAAAATATTACTTGATATGAAAAAACAGACATAATTTTATATTTTGGTAGGGGCGGTTCCTTAATTTTTTACTAATGTTTATTTTGCAGCGTATATATTCAGCTTAAGAGCCTACTGCGTTACGCATCCTAAGCGACTTAGGACTGTTGCGAAACCAAATAAGGTGGAGGTGATCTCTCAAGAGACATGTGGACATTATGTGAGCGTCGATGTGCATAAATAAAATGATTTAGGTAAGTACCTATAAAACTCTATACCAATATGTACAACATGTGAATATGAGTCTTTTTTATTAATTATAGAAGGAGCAATTCGGGAAACAGTGTAACTGATAGTACGGCAGATGCCGCCCATGAACATCTGTAATTAACCCCAGATAGTTTTACAGTCCAACCTGAGGTGGGTCGAATGATTGATAAGAACCAAGTTGGAATGCCTTGAAATACCTTTCAAAGGAGAACATGGTAGCTCTTAACACTTTTGTTAAAGATTAGAATAAGTGTGGTGGTGTTCGGTGATTTTAAAAGAACTACAATTCATTAGAGTAACTAGGTCTATATATAAATGTACGCGACATTTCGTATTCGTCCTATATTTGGGATTTGTGTACTCACCCTTGTTTTAGCCATGCTAATTATCTTAATTATGGTATATAATATATAATCTTATATATAATCTTAAACTGTTTTAGTTGACAAAAAAACTCTTCAATTTACTTGCTTTAACGAGACAATGTTTGAAACTGTTTAACCATTTTTGACTAGTGTAACATAAAACTTCAAGTGAAATGGGTAATTTTGTTACTCTAAAAGTCTATGGTCACAGTATAAATGTTAAATATGTGTGTAGACAAAGCCGCTTACGAAATACCGCAAAAATATAAATAGAATTATATGAGGCGTAGGCGATCGAATATTTTGAAGGTTCGATTCCTGAGGTACCTACCACCCCCACACCTATTTTTAATAATAGCAGTTTTAGCATTGTATGTACCTATACCTATTTAAGCATTATAGTAAGTAAAATCATTATATACCAAACTTCTGTTGTTTCTTTAATGCTATTTCAATGAAATTGTTAAAATGTTTGTTAAATGATAAATAAATTTTAAAAAGCGTTGTTGTGTTCTAAATTGAAATCAGAGTTGGTAGACTTCACAGACCCTTGAGTTTTTATTCTAAAAACTCTGACATGACGTTCATAATCCATCTTACAATTCTATTTAAAATTTTTTGCTTCTTAATTAAAATTATTAAAAAAAAATTAAGAAGCAAAATATTTTAAATAGAATTGTAAGATGGATTATGAACATCATGTCTTATCATATTGTTTTTCTTTTTAGTGTTGTTTTTTTATAATTAGTACTATTTTTGACTCCATTATAACAAGTATTGATAATATATATTTGGTAATTAAACAAATTGTGAGAACATTTGTAGTATAAAATTACATTATTTTAGAGATTATGAGTTAAGTGTACAATTAGCCATAACAGTTGTATATAAGTAAGTACAACACGGATAAGAATCTAGCAACGTACCTGCATTTATTCTTTGTTATTGTCTATTAGTACTAGCAGAACGGTGCCCACTTCATTGGGCATTAAAAAAAACTGTTGGTGTGTTTCTCGTACTAAATGTTAGGGTTTATTACCCAACTGCCAAAAGGAGGGTTATGTTTTTATCGCGTATCTATGTATATATGTACCTATTTGCATGCCAATTTGACGAAACATATATGCTCTATTATGTAAAATCTTGATGTAATCACCCATTGTTTGGTACCTTTAAAGTGTACCTATATTGATATTATTATGATTTAATACGTGTATTTTAATTGATCAATACTTCTTTGTATACAATATTGGATGTAGTGTTATTATTTTGTTAGGTAATAACACTACATCCAATTTGCGGCAGCAAAATACAATATTTTGCTGCCGCAAATGTATAGTTTTTATGCATATCCAACCTGAGGTAAACATATATCTGATTATAGGAAAAACATTCTATTTTAAATCAATGCCTCCTCTTGTACCGTACCATTATCTATAAAAAACGGCAAAAAAATCACGTTTGTTGTATGGGAGCCCCCTTAAATATATATTTCATTCTGATTTTATTATTTATTTATAAAATGAATATAGAACTAAATATACTGTGAATATTTCAAGCGTCTACCTTGTGCCGTTATTAATATCGAGCAAAAACTCACATTTGTTGTATGGGAGCCCCCTTAATAATATTTATTCTGCTATTAGTATATGGTATTATAGCGGCAACTGAAATATATCATCTGTGAAAATTTCAACTGTCTGTTTGTCACGGTTCATGAGATACAGCTTGGTGATAGACAGACGGACAGACGAACAGACGAACAGACGGACAACGGAGTCTTAGTAATAGGGTCCCGTTTTTACGAACGTAAGAAATCCTAAAAGCATCAAACAGAAATACCACCAAACAGATTACGACATGGTCGCGGTTACATACCCATACTATATACCTAGTAGTTTCGGAGTCCATCGCGCACAAACAACGTGACACGTAATTTATATATATATTAAGATAAGCTATCCTATCTTTCAAGTTGGATCAAGCTACACACGGTGTGCATATTTTATTGAAATCGGTTAAGTATTTTAGCAGTTCATAGCGTACAAACAACGCGACATGTAATATGTACAGATATAAACTATTTTATCTTTCAAGTTGAATCAAACTGCACACGATGTGCAAAATTGATTGAAATCGGTTTAGTAGTTACAGAGTTCACTCCAGACAAAAAACGTGATATGTAATTTATATATATTAAGATTGTTATGTATATCGATATTCTGAACAAATATCAGACCTCACTCATCCTTCAACGTATTTAAACTCCTTCTATATAAGAGTATTTCAGATCATATGGATCTTGTTCGTTCGTATATTTTTTTCGCTTTTATGTTACAATGTCGCTTAAATCGTAGTCATTTGAAATTGTTCTTGAATTCATTTAAAAGATTCGTTACATTTCTGATTTACCTATACTACAGCAGTATTTTATGATTTTTTTTGTATCATTACAAATATTTGTTGATGTATGTTATTTATTACATGTTATAGGTTATACTGTCCACTTTTAACCGCAGGTTAATTAAAGCCTGTGTACGGCCGGTTGTGACACAAAGGAGTCCTAGTTCGATTTACAGAAACCGGGCGGTTTGGGTTTGTGGCCGGAGTTTAGCCTAGATTTTTAAATACTCTTTTAGATCGAATCGTTCATATATTCTTAATTGTAATCGATACTGTAGTATGCATTGATGTGCGATGTAATAAGACGAAATATATTTGTATAAATGGAGTATTATGATCTTAGTGCTGTGATCAATGGCATACACTGACCTCTTGTAATCAGAATAAACCAGAATTCGATTTCCATGTGGCGTCTATCAATATGTTATCATTGTGGAAGGTACTTACCTTTTTATCAGCAAATCAATTGAACTTGAAATTGAACTTTGATGAAACAACTTTGAATTGAGCAGTTAATATATATCGATGTATCATCCGGCAGTGACCATTTCCCTTCAGATGGAGTTCGTACTCATTCGCTACCTCAAAAAAATGTAGGTAGATACCTCATATTCATTAGACGTTGTTTCATACACCGTGTCCTTCGTATTGAACCTCGAATTTCCCTCGAGAGAAAACACGATCCTAGTAATGGAACACTATTAGCACAGTCAGAGCGTTAATTAGGTGTTCCGTGATGCCTTTATTTAACTAGAATTATAGATATATTTTATAAGAAGTAATGATTTGAAATTAGGCCTCCATGTTGAGGTTACGAGAATCCATTTCCAGGCAAGACCTTTTAAAAATTGATTAACACTTGTTTTGTATGGCTTAAATGTCTCTTACTCTAAAAAGGACACCGTGCCCAATTGATATATACTCGTGTTAAGAGCCTTTCTTCGTTTCCTTCGTGAATCAAAATTAGGTTCATCCGAACAACCGTATTATTTTTGTGTCAGATTCTACGATTGTATTATCTGTGAAGTATGTAATGTAAGTAGGTTTGACTTGTGGTCACCTCACCATCACTCGTATAACGACGGTGATAAATTGAGTATTAAATAACAGGCTATAATTATTTTATACATTCTTGCGAAATAATTACCTGCGATCAATATAAGAAATAAGTGAAGTGATAAAGATCTTTAGTATTCATGCAGATATAACATGCTAGTATTAATTATATCTATAGATGAGCCATCAAATTTGAGCGAGTTACACCTATATTTTAATTATAGAAATATAACATTTACTTGTTAAAATTGTACTACAATGTCGCGGCGGGGTACCGCTAAGTTTAGAGAGCAGATACCTAGATACTAAGCTGAAATATAATAGGGAGATTGCATAATCGTCACATTCAGACCTAGGCAGGTATTAAAGGTCTGACTTAGTTAAGCGGTACCCTTCCGCCGCGAATCTATATTTAAAATATAGGTGTCACTCTCTCAAATTTCATGGCTCATCTGTAGATATTATTTTTGACTTTTTAAATGTTTGCTTAATTATCTTTATAGCGT
>MOOZ01001398.1:11495-45063 GCA_002930495.1 Cecropterus lyciades | reverse complement strand
TTTGCTTAATTATCTTTATAGCGTTGGGGATTTTTTTTTTAATTTTTTTATACTGATCTCGTTTACACGAGTTGAGTTAGGGTTGAAAAACATTGATAATATAACCATACATAATATATTAATACACTATTCGTATTATTTTGAATGGTGATTCTGATTATTATTTATATCTATTTTTCTTGTTATCTATCGTCAACCAATTATTGTCCCACTACTGGGCACGGGTCTTCTCTCAGAATGAGAGAGTTTTAGGCCACAGTCGACCGCGTAGGAAAGTGCCAATTGGTAGATTTCACACACCTTTGAGAACTTCTTTTTTTTGAGAAATCTTAAGTGTGCAGGTTTCCTCACAATGTTTTCATTCACCGTAAAGCATTGATAATTAATTTCTAATACAGGTGCGTATGCATTTTAGAAAAATCAGGGATACATGCGTGGGATTCGGACCCGCCATTGAGAGGCCGAGTTTAAACCATTGGGCTATTACAGCTCATTATTTTCTGGTTATTAGTTATAAATTGTTTTAGTTTTCACTTCTGTCGGCACTCCCAGTTTCAACTGATTTGCCTTACAAAATTGCTGGAAAGTTAAAAAATCTTCTCATTCACTACACTACATACTCTAGTTGTAGAAGTTGGTTACTCTGTCTTATAACACTAACAATTTAGTTTTGAAGGGTGTGGGAAGGCAGATTAGCGACATCAGCCCTTACAACAAAGTTCTCAAGGGTATCTAGCAAGGCATAAGTCGCCGACTTAGAAATAATGTAACCCTGTTTCGGGTTGATTAGAGATATGGGTTGCCACATAAATAAGGCTAATTGCAAGACAAAACAGTTAAAACATTTTTCGCTATTGTTTAGTCCACTGATTTCTTTTATTTGTTTTGTTTGATAGCTATTGGTTTAGTACTATTCTTTTCTATTCAACAATTTCCAGCGTGAAGCAGTTATTGTTTCGAAGGAAGGGTGTCGTTGCTCACTTTTATATGAGGCGACGACCACGGGAGAAGCAACGCATCTGTGATCGACTTCAGAATCCCTGTTCTATATAAAATTCCTTACAGATGTCCATGAGCGGCAGTGGCTACTTACCATCACATTGCATGCGCGTTTGCTACTTCAATGTGATAAAAAAGTAGTACATTCAGTTTTATCAACTATGACATGCTCAAAAAGTCTGTAATGATTATTATGGTGGAATATTTGCCATTAAACGAATGGTAATAGTACTAATTGCGTGTTAGTTCAGTAACAGTCGGTGTAGACTCATGTCACCCACATAATGACATTGCGTTGAAGGGCCAAGGACAACGTAAGTAGTCTAGGACACTGAACACGTTTTCAAAGGATTCGGTTACGAGATTACGTTCTAAAGCATATCAAGCCTTACACATTTTATATGTACCAAATTTCGCCGAATTGCGTATTACTTGGACATAAAGTTCACGAAATCTATCATAGCGATCAAATTCACTCTCATGCGTCCAAATTGTGCTTTAATTAAATATTTTGCGAGATAACGTCTTTTCTTTTTTGGTCTAAGGCTACCAAATGCTTACTAATATTTTGTTTGCTCGTCTTATTATATTTCGTTGTACTAATATTTCGGTTTGTACATTTAATTAACTTAATTTACTCTTTAGTGCACATAATATAAAAAATAAAGAATAGGAAAATCATTCATTTTTGTCTGCGAACACAATTCGGATAATGATATATTAGTTAAAAATAAGTTTGCATGCAATGCCGTTTGGGAGAGTTCAAATGCGCCATGCATTTGAACTCTCCCAAACGGTAATAATTTAATATTTATATTTTACTTTTTTATATCTATTTGTGTTCTTTAAGAGTTAAAACAATTAAAATTATTATTAAAAAAAATGTTTTTGATTTTTGAAGTGAAAAATGCGTTAGGAAGGTAGTTATCGACGCTACAACTGCATGGCGCTGTACTCTTTTAAGAATCACGCTAACGATTTTACTTCGTAGCTTGTATAAGTGGGTGTATATAAGTGGGTGTAGGTGTATAAGTTGTTCAAGTTTGGTATATGTGAAATAAGATGTCAGAATATGAGCTACAGTGCTTAATCATTTTTTAACTTTTACTACTGCTGCGTGTGAATTGCACACACATACACTGTTTATCAACAGATTATATGGAATTTATTAGTTGACCTTGGTTTTTGAAGGAATTGCTACTATTGATATAGCACTAGTTGTAACGGAACTTGGCTTCCGTAACTGCGGAACTTCCGCCAAAAATCGAACCTCCGCTTCCGCATCTGTCTCCGCAAATATTTTGCGGAGTTATGACAGAGGCTTATTTACGTTGATCCTGACGTACAATGCGCAAGGGACGTCAGACGAAGCGGCCGCTAAGGTTCATGCTGCAACTACGAGTATATAAATATCTTTATTGTGATAGATATACTATCAAATATAAAAAAAAAATCTCCATATTTCGCACTTACTTATCGGCACCATCAAGTTCAGTGCTAAATGAACAATTATTTAGTGTACAGCCGGCACGGAAGGTGACAAATCCGCAAAGCTGTTGTTCGTGAATCGTGAATTATCCTCTTCTTAATTTTGATTATTAGTAATTATTTCACTTGATTTTTTATAAGAACTGTACTATGTAAAGTTCACCTCCGCCTCCGCCTCTGTTAACCTCCGCATCCGCGGAGGTGAACTCTTAACTTCCGCATTCGCTTTCGCCTCCGCTAAGATGACCTCCGTTACAACCCTACTATTGACTATAACAAGGCCAAGTTTTTTGTACAAAATTATAAAAAAAATGTATATAGAGTGTAGAGGTAGTAAAAGCAAAGACACGTATATTTACCATACAGTTTATTTTGATTTCAGTATGCGATAGACAACATTGAAATTCGAAGCGAATCTATTTACATCGATTTATCTTAGGTATTAATATTATTATAGAAATAATTGAAACTTACATTAAAAGCTCCCTATAATTGTCTTTGGCACTTGCATTACATTAAGATAAATACCTTATCATATACATATATGTAAAAAATGTAGGTAACATTGTAAGTATTAAAAAATAACCCGGTTTTATCTGTGTTAAACTAATACATAGAAATGTTATAAGCTTATTAGTAAGGTATGAGGCTACAATACATAGCATATCTTAAATTAATGTATAGTAATATTCATACGACATATGTCTTCGTATGTGTGTAGTATGTATACGTCTGGGTCTATGTATGTATGTGTGTATGAACGTATTTCAATATGTATGTGTATCGCTAATGTGCACATCTTAGTTGAAACTGTACTGTCCTATGACCATACTACAAGATGAGTTAACAAATTGATTCGTAAGTATAAATTTTGTTATTCAAAATAATTCATACACAGTTTGGTAACGGTGATATAAATATTACTAAGGAATACCTTAATGGTTCATTAGTGACTAAGTGCGAGAACTATCTGTGTAAATATAGGCAAAGAAAAAACAGTTTAGTGCCCGTAGTACGAGCTCCTAAAAACGTTTCCCCATACAAATTTTACAGGTGAAATTACAGTGATCGTTTTGATGAAACGTAATATATTCGTATTTAGGGCAGCGTACCTTTTTCTTTTCCGTTTTCACACCATTTAATTTTGTTTTGTTTGATCGTGACGAGGTTTAGTGTTTATAAGTAAAAATACCTTCATTTATAATCCTCGAACAGTGTGTTTTTAATTGTGATGGTCGCAATTTATCCATTATTATTATAAAAATGTGTTGGGAAACTACATGCGTATACTGCAAATGCATGACTCAAATTCCAATTGCTATAACATTTACTAATCTCTCCATGTAAATGTTTTACTGTTACATCTATCCGGTAAGTGCTGAGTGACTAATTAGTCGTTGCATTGACCTTATTGATGAATGTCAATTCAATGAATTGGATGATTACGGGACTCAATTGAACACTCGTCGCAACATGGCATAGAATTTCCGTAGCACGTGTAAAATTTAAGCTTATTCCACGATTTACAGTGGAAGTACTTTTTGATGTGAAACATCTATAGGCGCCTGATTGTTCGCGTGGCGATCACCACTCCGTATGTATTGTAGCGCCATCTGTTATACATTGTCAGAAATATTAAGTATCGAATAAAACTAAGCGGGCTGCGGTGTTAGTTCGACTTAGTGCCGAGTACTGTTCAGAGATGGCGTTATTTTCATTATGCTATAAATTTAGTTCCTGTCGCAATCTTGTCTTTTATGCGAATTACTTGTACAAACTCGATGTTTCACATCTGCCAGGTGTCCCGTGATGGCTATTGTTTTTATAGTTGAGCCCAGTGATATGGCGTGCTTCTTGATGGAAAGAAGTCACCGTCGCCCTTATACATTGCAAATGTGAAGACGCCAATGCATCGCCGGCCTTGAAGGAGAGATCTTTTTACATTTATTTATTTATTTATTTATTTATTTATTTATTCACGTAAAAGTTTTCATTTACAACATATAATTGGGTGTAAACATAAACTCCTTCGAGTTTTACCGTACACCCTGCGCCGTCGACTATGGTAAATACACTTCAAATTTTATCTACGCTTAATTATCTTTAAAGATTCCAAAGTAATGGCGCTCCAGGAATTAAACCAAGCCGTTTATTTAGCAACAGTTATGTTCATATACAATTATAAACTATAAAATATACCTTTGATTCTATTATTCGTCGTTTTGGTTCGATTAATGTTTGCGTCGATTTTATTACGTAATACAAAATTCAAGTTCTTGTTATAACAATTATGAGTAGGGACTGCAGTCATATTCCCAAAGGTTAACTGCTATGTCGCAATTTTACTACTATATAATTATTCTGGTTATACTGGTTAATGTGACTTCGCATTTTCCAAGCGTTATTTGCGTGCCATAGATAAAGGGTTATTTTGGTATGTCGTGGGCATCGAACGATTTTTTGTCTGTATCGGAAATAACTACGATATAAGCTTCAAGTACAAACCCACTTAGTATAATGTAACGTAACGTGTAAATATGTACCTATAAGTAATCGTCTACATTGAAATTTCTCGTATATTGATATGAGATTGTTCACATTTTTTTATTTCTTGTGTAGTTTCTATGCGGAATTATTTTAGAATAAGTTTTAATTTGCTTGTAAAAAGAGTCCTAATTACTTTTCATAATATGTATTTAAGTTCAAGACAAATGTCTATCTACAGTAATATTGAACATGAATGCTAAAGATCTCAGTTGCAGTGATATTAAAAATATACAGAGATTTTTCTGTTCAGATCTTAATTTTGAAAAGCCTGAATATTCCAAATTGTGATTCATATTTTCTTTCATCTTACGATATTATTCGATTTGTTTATCTTTTCGATATTATCATAACGGTTTTCTTATTCAGTATAAATGTATATCGATATTATGTCATCGATATTGTCGGTAAACCGATATTGTAGCCCTAGAAGTCATAAAAATTTTACGTATGACTATGAAGAAGCGAGTATCTGAGAGAAATAGCTTCTAAATGACAAAATACATCAATATCGGTATGAGGTGTAACTGTTGTATGATATTTGAAGAGACCAGATATTATACTTATACTCTTAGACGATATCTAAAGCTATGGAGTATTAACTCCTAGCTTTGTACAAAATGATGTGTATAAATATTGGAGGGAGTGCGATATTGGACGTTCGTGTTTATCTTATATTTACATGTCGCTGCTTGTATTGAATAATAACACAATACAAAAACGATTATTTTACAGGAGAGGCGGGTAAAAATAATCATTGCTTTTTGTTTGTATTTTCTTAATGAATCAGTTGAATTATAAAAAAAATCAATAAAAATATTTATGTATGAGTTTTACATCATGAAGGACTTTTTTGTATAAAAAGTATCTGTAACTTAAAATAATTGATATATTTTGAATTGTGCGATTATTCATGCAAATCAGCGATGTCCTACTTAGAGATAATATTAAACTGTAGAAGATAATTCTTAATCCACTTAATAATAAGCATTATGATAATATAGCAGACTTACATTATTAATTTAATAAATTGATGATGTTATTTTCTGCTTCGTCGTGGAATGTTTTCTTCCAAATTCTTTTTCCATTCCAATTTCTTCTGCATGATAACAACGATAAAAATAATAATAACATGAATTTAATTTAAATAATATATAAACAATTCAATTTAAACATTTATAACGAAGAATCGCCTAGCTGCCTTTTCCAACTTAATTCAACAAAAAAAATCTTTGACAAAAATAAACTTCTTACAACTAACTTATAAATTTAAAATAAATGATTAGGGCCGCCCTTTATATTGATGTCACGCGACTGATATCGTTTATTATATGTTTCGACATATAAAAATTAAGCTTTTTTCGAGTACCTCTACATCAACGAATAAAGAAAGACCCTTTTTTTAAAAGATACACATTCCACGGGTTGTAAAGGTTAGCCCCAAAATAATACGAGCGATCCAAATTTGTACTTCGGTATTATTTTGCTTGACGAAGCGTGAAGGATCTTTACTCATATGTTAGGACTAATATCAGAGTAACAAGCACAACTCTCTCAGAAATGTTTCAAAGTTAATATTAAAAAGAGAGAGTGTGGGAGTTTTGGTTTTTTGTTGCTCAAGTGCTGACGATGTGAGTTCTCATGTAGAGTAAGGCAAGGAACCCGAATATCAGAAAACTATTTTAAGTTTTTGTAAGAAATTTAATATTTTGAGTCTAATTTGTTTCAATATCAATTTCTTAAGTTCCAATATATAATTTTGTAAATAATTCAATGCTTATGTTGTCTAATTTATGTAGTAGGTACATGAAACTAAGATATCGTGCACTTTTTAATTTTACTATTACGTGACATATTTTTTTTACATAATTTTCAATCAATTTAAAAGTATTCGGGTCCCTTTCCTTATAGGGTTTAGAGAAAGCATTATGACCGACATTGAGAAAGAGTCCTTCCATATTTGTAATGGACATCTGGTCATCTATGGGCATCATGGGTAATGTCCATATTACACAATGCGAACTGTATGGCATTAACTGTAAAACGATGATAATCAGGTATTAGTCTGAAATAAGCTGGTATATACTCCATTACCTTATTTTAAGTTATTAAGCTATCGAAGTTTATTTATGCTACGTACAAAAATATAAGTGAAGAAAAAATTGAAAGCTTAAATCCTGAAATATTTAGATTCATTGGCAAATTTAATTAAAAATGTCGTTAAAAATCAAGATATTTAATGACAAATAATGTTGGACTATGTAGTTATTTAAAATCAATTATAATACATAGTTTCTTTAGTTAATTGTATGCGTTTCAAATACATGATTAAACTATAAAAGTAAACATAAAAACAAGTTAAGCGTACGACTAGAAACAGTTATAGTAACAATAAAAAATACAACTATTACATAATACACTTACAAAAATAACTATTATTAGGTACTACTTTCACTACAATCCTACGCATCAACTACGGGAGTAAGGAAAGATGTAATGAGCTAGCATCTAAAATTACAATAGAAGAAAGGACGTTCTTATCATAAATACAATAATAATTATATTAATGCATTATTTTACAAAAATAATAATGACAACTTTGCTAACTGACTTTGAGATCACAATATCGCTTGGCAATATAATCTTAGCTCCTATTCTAGCATCTAACGATCTCTCGTTCACAACATTTCTTACTACTGCAACACTTCGTTACATCGATTCATTAACCTAAGAAGCTTGACTAGAAAAATAAGAAAAGACACGTCTTTTCTAATTCACTTTGGCAATTATAACTGTTATTGAATCCCTTGAATAGATTCTATTTGAGGGGTTTAAAGGTCGTTTGTTACCGGCAATACAGTTTGGGAGAGAGACAGGAAAGAGCTAAAGTGAATTTAGTACAACTAGCGTCGTAGCTAAGAATAGGTCTAAGAGATGGCTGCTAGGGATGCAACGATCAGTTGAAATTTAACCGACCGCATAAGAAAAATAAACTATAAAAAGTGAGTAAATATAATCTGTATTACAATAAATTGGCATAAAATACTGCAAATTTTGAAAAACCTAAGAGTTTTAATCTCGAGGGCCTAAAAATCGAATCTTGCAAGGCGCTCATGACCCTAGCTACTACGACTGTGTTGAAAATAATCCACTAACCCTGTAGATGAGGTCATTAGCATAGACTTAGAGTTCATACGAACTCACATATGTGATGGCAGAAGACATTGATTGGCTTAGACTGCCCGTTGATTGAGTCTGCACGCAGGCTAATTGGCTCAGACAAAGCGGCTTACATCAATAAACCAATAAAATTCGTAGACATAGCTCTATATAAGGTCCGTTTGACTGATGAAGGATCAAAAACATTAGTTTGTATTTATTAGAAGTTACTTAGATATTGTAACCGTATTAGGTATTTGTGCGTTGTAATCGAGAATAGACTACAAATACTTCGTAAATTTTTAATGAATGTATATAAATATATAGATAGATCATATTATTAAACTAAATATTTGAAATATGAAAAAAGTTTTATAATTGAGCTGTATTTATAGCATAAGTTACGAACAAACATCAAACATATTTTTTACAAATCAAATCCATAGTAACTATCTGATTCATGTTTGCTGCTCCGTATGCTTGCAATGCCTAAAACAATTTACCTACTCTATTGACAGTGTCATCAATCACGTGATTTAAACATCATACACCATTTGAACGGTACTGAATAAAAACTGAATGTGTCTGGCACCGCCTTAATTAATGGTTGGTATTCGTTTTAGATTTCCCATTCAATACCAAGTCGTTCATCCGGTCATGGTTCTGGTGATTAACTTTAATTAGATAGATTTAACAGTAACGGTTAATAAGCAGCTTTTTAGCCACTATATTTATTGTTAGTTTCATTGTTCATGATAATATGATGTTATCTTAGCGAATGTTCCCATTTTCAGAATTGCTACTTCAAGACACTGTCATTCTTGTCTCTTGTCTTGTGTTATATTTGTATTGAATTAGTAGGTTCAGGTGGAGTGCTTACGTAAACAATACACAATTATTCACACGTAGCCATAACCACTATGAAACGAAACCAAAACACAATTACGTGGGCGGGCGCAAATTTCTATGAAAATGTGTACTTAACTACTTATACTCATATGGATAACATTGGTTCATTTGTATGGAGGGTACCGAAAAAATCGCTAACACTTCTCTACAACACAGCAACAAGTCTTCAATTATGCTTCTTGCATGTAAGCAGAACTTTCCGACGTATTGTAGCTGCCGTGTAATGTAGATGTGATCCATGTGAATAGATGTTAAGCGCTTTAAAAAAACGCTTTCCACACTCATAGCCCCACACACATTTTCTCCTGTGTCGTGCGTACCATGGAAACACAAAGACGAATACACAAACACCCAGAACAGAATCTAAACTAATCATTCAGATGTCTGTCTAGCCGAGGATCGAACCTGGAACCCACTGCGTGTCAGACCGGTATGGTGACCGCTCCGCCACGCGGGTGGTCAAAGTTAAAATATTAGCAGGAAAATATTTCCATGTCCAAAGATTTGAAGTGACTGATATGCAATATAATGAATATACAATGTATATATTATTTAGTTATTAAATTAACGAGATGTTTTTGCCGGTAACATATCATCATTATGCTTAGTGCTCATTATCATTTTAAATATTATTGTGTATTAATGTCTCCTATAAGCATAATTGTATACTTATACTTTTTGATACGGACGCTTTTTAAATTACTAAACCACTAATCGAGCATTAATTGTAATTAGAGAGATGTTTCACAACTTGAAAGGTTATTTATAAGCAATTGTGTAACAAATAAGAATGCAATACTTGCAAAATACCAGGAGACCATAAATGAAAAGCGCCTCAAGAGCTGCGACCAAGCAATGAATGGAATTTCATTTTTTGTTTATGTTGATTGATTACTTTTATTGCTTGGGGCTCTAGACAAAAATTGCGAAGAACCCCATTGTATATAATACCAAAGATTAGAAGAAAATTGTGTCTATCCCAGATTACAGATGAGGTGGTCTTCGAAGTCGAGGTTTACGAAGTCTTGAGGTGGTGAGACTCGTGGTCACAGCGGCGGAGGACGGCGAAGTGTGTCATCTGGAAGGTGTTGGTGGAACGGCTGCCTCGCTCCAGGGTACCCGTCATTGTGTAGCCCATGTTAAAGTCAGCTTGGGTAACGTTCGTTGTGAGATATAACTGTAAGAAAGTATAGTTTTAAAAGTGATGTCTAGGAAATTGATCACGTCATTTTGTTTAAGGTCCGAGTTTTAAACCAATTGATATGAAGAGATGAAATGAAGATGAAGATGGAAAGGATAATGACAGAAAAAGAATGGAAAACAAAAAGATTTTATAGTTAAATTGAATGATAAAGAAGATATAGAGAGAGAGTTAGAAAGACAGCGAGGAAGAGAGATATATCAATCAATCCTGAACATTGAACATGCAGCATATTTGTATGTAATGGAAGTAAACAATGAGCACACAGCTCATCTGATATGTAATGAAATGAAATGAAATGAAATGAATATTTGCAATAATTGTGGTATAACATGTGTCTCAAATCAAAATATATAGTTCTACACAATCAGCCATATACTGTCATGGCGTGCAACTTTTCCAGTATTAAAATAAAATTATTTATAAGGTCAAATTTAAAAAATAACGTAATTTAATAAGTAATGAATATTAGTATAAATTTAATGTAATAATAAATGAGTAATTTTGCAAATGTCATTATCCTAATTATTAACCTAGTTTCAAATGTCAATATCAATGCTCCTAATTACCTTATATTTAAAACATAGGTATAAAACTTATTGACTAAACTCCTTTACTGTATAAAAACATTTATCAATTAACCATTTTTTTAGTTCTTTTTTAAATCTGTTTAAATTTAGTTTCTTTATATCGTTTGGCAGTTTATTATAAATTTTGATGCACATTTGATAGCAATTGTTTTGATGCTTACTTGTTTTAGATTGGGGTAAACTTAGTAACTGTAGTAACTGCTGCCCAGAAACATCTTCAAAGAGAACTTGAACTATGACTGTAGTCGAATGTATTTGAAATAATTACCTTAAAAGTAATTAATACCTTAAAGTCAGCGTCGGTACCAAGATGCTTGAATGTGCCCACGATGTAAACCGCATTGACGCCGCTTACCACCATGCGAGCGTGGGTGCTATGCCTGAAAAAATAAAACAATCAGTTTTCTCTAAAGAAACATTATTTAACATTACCGTTGAATATAATATTGAATTATTTGTTTATATATGTCTTTTGAAATGTGTCAATCAGTACAGTTTGTGTAATGTAGCTGATCTACGAAGTCTTATAAAGTCGGTGCGGTCAGGAATTGGATGGGTCATCGCGTAGTAAGCTTCAGAGAGAACGTTATAACGTAGTCCAAGTTATCCTTGAGTAGCATATTATTTGATGTCGATACAGACTTTACGGGTTTTGTAAGATCATCAGACACGGATTGGCCTAGGTCGTATCTTCCTCCGGCAATCACATTTTTTTTAAATATAGAAATAGCAAACAAGCATGCAGTTCACCTAATCGTAAAATTAGCATAACCTAAGGTTGGCCATCGGGGGTTGCTACGTGTGAGAATGAAGTTTTTATGCCTCGGAAAAATGTATTTCCCTTACTACCCTTCAATTCAGAACACAACAATGTTTAGCATTACTGTTATTATGCAGAAATAGGTGTGGCGTTGGTGCCTTCGGAGGCGAACCCCGAAGACTCATAGCACCTTCGAAAATTACACATGCATTTTACACAGGTCTTTCCCAGTTATGTTGTATTGTAGTAGTGAGTATTGGGACATAAAACGGTTACACCCTTTTATCCCTTGTAGAAAATCAATCAAGTAAAAGCTCTTAAAATACGTAGCGTCGAATAAGATTGTGTAGATAATCTAAAATAATTACATGCTGTCGTTCCTGTCACAAGATGCATGTGTTGCCGCGCGCAGTTAACACACTAATCTATCTCAACAAACTCTGTGGTCTAATTTATACGAGTACCTCATTAAATAATTAAACCAACACTAACCTACGCTTTATTTTACAACGGGATCCATTAAGTTGTTTAATAGATTTAGATAGACGCTTTCAGATATTCTGAGGATTATCAACGTTACATCGGACGTTATTTTTATTTTTAAGAACGGTAACCAGGTTGTAGGTGTAATTCAACCAGGTAAGTACCACCGCCACACCAATTTCTAGCGTGAAGTAGTTCTTACGTTTCGGTGGAAGGGTGGGGTTGCCGGCTCACTTATATATGAAGCAACCATCTTAGTACTCGGGAGTGCATCTGTGATCGGCTTCAGGCACCCCTGTCCTACACGAAGTTGCTTACAGATGTCCATGGGCGGTAGTCCACTTACCATCAGGTGGACTGCATGCTCGTTTTCTACTTCAGTCTAATAAAAAAATACAGATTATTATTTAATTTTTATGTCATAGATGTAGGAAACGAGTAGAGCAGTCCACCCGACGAAAAGTGGGCACTGCCGCCCATGGACGTGGATAATCTGACATAGGATTAGATTTTTTTTTTCTTTTAATACCGTGAAATCCTGATGGATATCCTTCTATCCGAGGGTGTAGGACTTATCTTAGGTGTAGAACTCTTTCTCTGGACATTCGATACCATCAACGCTGGCCTACGGTAGCGTTAAGCCATTTACAAACTTCTCTTAGTGGCGTCCCTCATGATATGAGCATGTAGAACGTATACACGACATCCGTAGTCCTAATGACCGGAGTTGCAATACCCGGAATTTACTAAAAGTTGGCTTTAAATGCATTCAGCTGGAACGTCTTGTATAAGTGTCTCTCTCTCTTTTTTATTCACTTCAAATCAGAACACAGCGGCGTTAACAAGGCACTCTGATGTTGTTAGACAGAAATAGGAGTGGGATAAGGCCTTATATTCGGACATCTTATTTCGCATATAAGTAGAAGTAAAATCGTAAGCGTCATTTAGGAAAGGGTACAGCGCCATCTAGCGTCTTGTAGCGCTGACAACTGCTTTTGTAACGCATTTTTGTTTCATCGAGTTGCAAATCACAACAGAATAATATGAAACCTCGTGGACTAGTGGTAATATATACATTTGAAGGCTAACATTAATACTTCCGGCTTTAGTGCAATTACATGGCGACTGGGCAGCCTGATGCACTTAGCATTTGATCGACGTTACTTCACTTTGCAAAATATATAATATTACAAGCAGACCCGTGCCCACTTCTTTGGGCATTAATTTTTTTTTTGACGTGGTTCAGGAGGATTATGTTTTGATCGCGTATGTACGTACATTTGTATCAATTTGCATACCAATAAACATGTATGGTCTATTATGTAAAATCTTGGTGTAACTACCTTTGTTTGTCATCTTTCAAGTGAATATTAAAATGATTATGATTATGTAAATTGTTCAATACTTCTTTGTATACAATATTTAATGTAATGTTATTATCTGACAGCAAAATTTATTGCGTTCTGCATATCCAACCAGAGATAAACCAACATATATCTGACTATTTAAACCAATGCCTCCTCTTGTTCCGTACCATTATCTATAAAACAACGCCAAAAACATCACATTTGTTTGTTGGGGAGCCCCTCTTTAAATATTTATTTTATTTTGAGTTCACTGTTTATTTTCAAAATTAATATATAACTAAATATTCTGTGAACATTACAAGCGTCTACCTGTTGCCGTTATTAATATCAAACAAAAATCACCCTTTGATATTTATTTTATTCCGCAACTTAAATACATCTGTGGAAATTTCAACTGTCTGCCTATCACGATTCATGAGATACAGCTTGGTGACAGACAGACGGACAGACGGACAGACGGACAGACGGACAGACGGACAAACGGACAAACGGACAACGGAGTCTTAGTAATACGGTCCCGTTTTTACCCTTTGGGTACCGAACCTTGAAAGCATCTAGAAATACCACCCAACAGATTACGACATAGGCACAGTTACATACCTATACTATATACTTTACTACCTACCTATATTTATAGTAGTTTAGGAAGTCCATAGCGGACAAACAACGTAACTTATATATATTAAGGGATGTATTATGTGTGAGAATCTAAACTATAAATATCTTTATTATTGGTAATAATATCGACACACGAAACGAATATTTAAAGTTTAAATTAATATAAAAAAGAAATACGTTCATTCCTTTTTAGTATTTCGGCTAGTCAGGCTGTTCGAAGTACCAAACACAAAGTATTCAGAGAACTTACGGATCAAAGAGTACCTATATATAGAACCTTGTACGCTTATGGCTGTAATCTTTCTCGAGGTTGTGGAAGATGGATGGGTGCGCTAATTATATACCTAGTTGTAACACATGTATTTTGTAATATGGATGACAGCCTGTGATTTATATAGCTTTGGCCCGTTAGATGGTATTAAATAGGGATTTCTTTGAAATATTACGGGGGGAGTTACAACGGGTTATTAGTATACTAAGATTCCGTCTTTTACCCAACATTTTCAGTGCAGAATGAGTTGGGATTAGACACTTGATCTGCAGTGGTGTAGCGTAGTTTCATGCCGCCAGTGGCCGAAGTTATATTTGCCGCTCACCCATTAAGGAATTCTAGTGCACGAAAAAAAAAAAACTAAATTGGATAATGGATAAGGACTAATAAAGGGTCGCCATCTAAATAGTCTTTAGCATCTTTACAATTTGACGACAGAAAAATGCCGCCTCCTAAATGCTGCTCGGGTGGGCAAGTCAAGTTTCGAGGTTTTTCAACAAAAAAAATACTCATTATATAACAAAACAGGAAATTTTGACAAGTGATTTGTCCAGATAAGTGTTGTTTTCTATCGGTCATTACCTCAGGAGGACGACTTGTAGCTGTATTAAAATTATTTTCAATACATATTGATGAATAGACCTGCTTATTGGCCAGATATTGCAGGGCGTGCACCTCACAATGCACAATGAAATAATTTTTAGAATCGTATTAGTAGTTCCAGAAATTACATCTTATACACTTACAAACAAACAACTACCTATAAGATTATTATTTTATTGAAGAAACCGCGATTAAAATACCTATATATTGTATATCGGCTAATGTGCTTCTTTTAGGGGAAGACACGAAAATCATAAATCTATCTTATTTTTCGTTTATCATTCATCTTCAAGTTATTCGCACTTTCTGGAGGTGATTTATCAGGTGAGAAAATAGTTCAGGTCAATGTAGCACTTACGCGTTCAACGTAATGTTTAGGCGTTAAGCACTTGGAAATCTCTCAAGGTTTCCACGACTTCGTACAAGGACTGTTAATCTCCTTTTATTTAGGTAAAACAGATTTACCCTTTTTGTTTAGGGAAAGCAGCGAATGAACCAGGACATTTAATGGTGGTGGTGTGGTCGTGGACATTTGTAACCAACATTAAATAAGTCAGGGGTTAAAACGTAGTACTTTTAAAATGGGTTCCTTCTCTTGGGACTCGCTGGAATGCTTCGTATATCTTTTTTAGCATATCCATCAAACGACAAATAAGTAGCTCTATACCTTTATACCAGCGGTACCACTATATTGTATTTATAAGTAGGCTAAGCAAGAACACGTAAGAACATTTTTTTCTTTTGTTTGACAACTGATGTTATTTTTTGTTTAGCTATTAACGAGTTTCAGTTTTTATCAATTAAAAGTTCTTTATTTTTGTAAATTTTAAGATTATCTTTTGTCTATACAGCACGAACATCATGTCGTTCAGTATTTAATGTGATTACGTAAGTTGAATGAAAGAACATCTCGTTATCGCATAACTCTTTGAATCACTATTGAAGTCATTGAAAAAGTTGTGGTAATGTCTTAGTTTAGTTTCATAACTTGAGTTTGTGTAAATCACTGGTAGTTCAAAGTTTGGTGCGTAATGATAGAGTGAGTATTGTAGATCGTAATATGGAACCTAAAAAAGGGAAATGGATAAGATGTAGGGTAGATAGGTTAATCTACCTAGTGGTAGATTAACCAATCTACGTATATCTATCTATCTACATCACCGCAGTTTCGCCGTGACCACGATCCATGTAACTGGGTCGAAATATCGGCTAAAGGAAATTCAAAAACCTTATATTGTGAGTCCCCGTTGAATATTAAAATGTATCGATTCCTCTATAATATAAGTCTTATTTCATAATTTGATTACGTATCTGTTCACTTTAACTGAGCTCCCAATTATCACTACAGTTTTCGAAACAAACTAACTTCACCTGACAATTCGCCAATGACCACTTTTTTATTTATTTTATTTTTTTAATAGTATGGAAGTAGCAAACGAGCATGCAGCCCACCTGATGGTAAGTGGCTACTGCCGCCCATGGGCATCTGTAATCAACCCTAGGTAAGATCATAGTTTCACCTAAGTTTAGCGACAAATGCGTTGCTACCCCTGAGGACTAAGATGGAATGCATCGGAAAAGTATGTCTCCCTTACCACACCTTTCAGACCAGAACACAACAGCGCATAACACTGTTCTTATTAGGCAGAAATAAACTTAAACTTACTTAAAATTCTGTCACGATTTCTCGAAACTCATCAAGAGATGGTGCCACTGTTTACTGAATTACGCTATTAAAGTTTTTCCTAACGTCCCACATAAATGTTGCCGCTCCCCAGATATGATCCTCTAGAGCTCCCCAGGTATAAACAGCCTGGTACGAAATCTCCGTGTTCCAAAATTCCTTGAAGCACGTACCGTTTATATTCAATGTCTACTATGGTAATGTAGCATTTTTGCGAATAAAATCATAGACGTAGGTATGTCAATACGATGTTCTGTATTAATAAAACATACATTTTTGCGGGGCCAAATATTTTATTTTCAGGTTTGGCGCGGCAGACATGGCGTTTGGATGCTGAGCACGTAGCACAGTTACTAGGGCGCAGATCCAACACGTGCCTAGAGCAACCCTAACGGTCGATGTAATGATGGCAAGCCCTTTAATAGGGTGCGTGCACAGTGAGGCGGTATCCCGAAACCATACCGCAATATTGTTTTTCCATCGAATGATACTTAACTTTGCATGTATTTGATTACAGATTAAATATTAAAATGAGATGGAAGAATCTAGTCAAAGGTAGAATTGTGAAACTGTACTTCAATGTGTTTCACTGTTTTCATATTGCTACCAAATGTCACACATATAGATAGTTAATTATACATCAAAGTTTTAAGTGATTTCATGATGATGAAACTACTCAATTAAGTGAGATCTACGGGTCTATAAATATTTAAGGCATAAACTGGTTCTATTTCAGGCTTTCGTTTACTTTATTCTTGCATTTATGTTTCTAAAAGTGCCAATAAACGTGTTTATTACACATTTTTCTCCTCATATTTTATATGACCTATATTTATATGTTATTTTGATGAGTCTCTACTAGCTTAGTTATAATAATTTAAGGGTTAATGACGTTCGTTTTAAAACTAAATGATTTTATCTGTTGCTGTGCAGTGCCGGTAACGGTATTTATGTGTCTGTGTCCGCCCCCTTAGCTCGGAACATCTCTTGCCGAGTCCTTGCCAACTTCCCACGAACAAATTAAAAACCTTTATGCTCCCTTTTGTACTACTTTCTACCCCATAATCGTCGACTCTTAACGTTTGCGCAATTTGGAAACGAGATCCAGATGAGTGTAGGAATTAGATACTGCGAGAGGACAAAGAATGGCTCACATAAAAGGTTTTAATGATAACTGCTATTAATAACTAATTAGAATACGGGTACGAATAGGTATGTAGTAGATGTCTTTATAAATACCACTCGTTAACAGACGATAATGGATTGAATTTGATGATGAGTACTCGTTTGATTATTTGAGAAGTGTGAATTGCCTCCAACCATCCACTCATGAGAGCCATTCGAGGTCCAATGCAGGACATAGGCCTCCACTAAATGGCGCCACTTCAACCGGTCCTGTGACTTCTGAATCCCACGGTTTCTGACAGCGGTGTCTTCTCCAGGTCATCGGGCCACCATGAGGGGCGACCTGTGTTCCTCTTGTTTAAGTGGTTGCCATTCGAGGACTTTTCTTTCCCATCGGTTATAGGTCCTTCAAGCGATACCGGCCCATCGACACTTCAGCTTGCTAATTGTCTAGAATTGTTTGTCTACGACTATAAATAATAACCGGTATACAAAATTGTGCAATCATTGGTCAAAATTAGGATGATTGATTAGCTGACAATTAATGATTTACAAGCGTTCTTCCGGGTGTTCTTCATCTTGCGTAACATCAGGGAGTGGACCGGAATAGCTGGCGCAGCTGAGCTATTCCGCCGAGCAAACGATAAGGACTACTTCAATAAGCTGCCAAACTTCACTAGTTGGGGAGGCACCGTAAGAAGAAGAAGCGTTCTTCCGTGCTTCGGAGTACTGTGCTGCCGTTGTTGTACTGCTGTGAAGTACTTACTAATCCTTGTTGACCTTGGTCCTGGTTTGTTCCAGAAAGGAAACGGCGGTGATGCTATATTAAAAAATGTATGTAGGTATGAATTGTAGCTGTATATTAAAAACCTGATATCATGGTCGCCTCACTAAACGTAAATGTAAAGTGAACTGAATCGCAAAAGTAGCTTAAGGCAAATGTATCTTACGTTTATTGCAGAGACTTAAACGCTTAGAGAATTCGCAGGCCACGGTTAGGTACCGTTTACGTTATACAATAATACTTAAATAGAAGCTAATTACTATTGGATTTAATATTATGTTAACTACCATACTGGATTTTATAAATTAACACATCATGGTTATGTGGCTAAGTTTAGAATATTTTCTGTAAAAAGATAAAATAATTATAAATGCAAAAGATATGTAATTTTAATACACGACAGACTTCCTTTTATTCAAGTATGTTATTAATTAAAGCAGTGGTTTTCTTTAATAAAATTATTTTATTATTATAGATAGATATCTAAGTTGTTTTTATTTCTATCAAAGTACATAGCAAAATATATAATTATATTTATTACTGAAGTTTTCTTTATACATTGCGATTGCAAATTGATTACAAAATTCCTTTCTATAAGCTCAATATTTGTTTTCTTAAAATAAATGAGAAGTAGGTAAGTAACAGTTACTATTTTTTTTATTTCTTTAAAAAGGTACATTGAATTATATACACGCATCAGATACTTCTTAGCTGTAAACATTATTTTTTATTAAAATTACGAAGTCTCTTTTAGTAATTATACTAAATACGTATATTAATACATTCCCATAAACCCCATATTTATACTACTAAAATATATTATTATAATTATGATTGAATGATTTTAAACGAACAAAGTTTAATATAGAACATGAATCGCTTTTGTAATATTGAAATTGCTAAGAAATATGTTCTCATTAAGAAACATGAAAGTCCTTCTCATGTGGGATTGAGGGGAATAATGACTTCCGGTGCTTTCATCAATACATTTCGAGTTATTTTATCGTTAATATATTTTTATTTCAGTGAGTGGTAGAACGAGCATGGTTCGACCGGGGAAGTGTTACATAGGGGTAACACTTCCCCGGTCGAACCATGCTCGATTACTAACATTAAGCAATTCTTGCGTTTCGGTGAAAGAGTGGGCTTGCCGGCTTATAAACAATTGAGGTCATCATCTAAGTCCTCAAGATTTCGAAGGTGGTAGAACTCTATGTGGTTTGACTCCGGAAGCACCACCGCCACATCTATTTCTGCCTAATAACAGGCGTGTTATGCGCTGTTGTGTTCTGGTCTGAAGGGTGTGGTAAGGGAGACATACTTTTCCGAGGCATTCCATCTTAGTCTTCAGGGTAGCAATCTGTGGCTAACCTTAGATAAGTCTGTGATCTTACCTGGGGTTGATTACTGATGTCCATGGGCGGCAGTGGCCACTTACGATCAGGTGGGCTGTATGCTCGTTTGCTACTTCCATACTATAAAAAAAAATAGCAACGGGTCTGTGGTTGACTTCAGGTAGAATTCCTTTCCTATATATAATTTATTACAGATGTTTATGGGTGGCAGATTACTTTTTGATTACTTTTCATCAGGTGGACTGCACGCTCTCACTTCGCGTTTGCCATTACAATGATATTATTTAGACCATTTTTCCAGTATCACGTCTAAAGTAATAAAACTTCTTTAAAGTACAGGCAAGCAATAATAGGCAAGCCATAATAATATGTAAGTTGTACAGGATTGTATTAATAGACGATTAAATTCTATAGGGGATACTGTTATATATGGAGTACAAAATAAGTGTGGCCAATCAATGCGCATGAACGTGTTTACTGCATCGATCGCAACCGACGACTAACTAGGCTTGGGCAGAAAAAATCGATATATCGAAATATCGATATTTTTTCAGAAAATAATTGATAAAAAATCAGCGATATTATTTTCCTATTTATATTGACTTAAGATATTTATTTTCGGATATCAAATTCGTATTAAAATCGATGTATTTTTTAAAGCTCTGCTGTCTACTCATGCGACACATCATACATTCGACCAATCCGATCTCATAAATTTAGAAAAAGGTAGGCTGTATGGGTTTAGGATTTATGTACGTATTTTAAATAAGAAAACTGATGGCAAAATGTGTATTTACTTTCAAACTTCGAATATTTTGACAATATTTTTAAATAATCGCTTATTGGGCAAAAATACCGATATATCAACATATTGATATTCTTAGTCTATATATATCGATACATTTAAAAAATATCGATATATTTTACTCATTTGCCCATACCTACGACTAACTAAAGAGATTTTCTATTTTCTGACTTAACTGCAATGATTTCGAAGCTGTGATACAGAAAATGTAAAGGCAGTTAGCGTTAATGATTATTGCTTCCGCTTTGCTTTAACCACATATATCACGATACCACCATGTAGAGATCTCTATGTTACTATTGTTTAACTATAGTTTAAAGTTATCTATAAAATGACATTTAATTAATTAAATAAAATTATTTCTTTACAATATAAGTATATAAGTAGTATAAGTAGTTCTATTTTCAGTCCCTTCTTGTTTAAGGTCAAATATTCTAATTAATAAGAATCGATTGTCACGGTAAGCATAGTAGGTGTAAAACATTGAAATAATAAGTAAAAAATAAAATAAAAACGTAGAGTTTTGTTAGTAAAAAGTCCAGAATACACTCACACGGAGTATATATGTTATACGGGAACCACTACCATACCTTTTTCTGCCTTATAACTAAAGTGTTAAAGCGCTTCTGTGTTGCTTTTAAAGATGTCGTATTGGAGACATACTTAAAAAAAATGCTTCTAAAGCAACAGATGATGTCAGAAGTGTATTAGAAATGTTATTTTTGCTACATAGACATAGGAAATAATACATAAGTAACATACAGATATATAGCAATATTCATCACATTTCATCGTCAAAAATATTCATAACAGGCTTTAAAAGATTGAGTCTGATTAAATAATATCCTAATATCTGGTTTGATTAAACCTCTTCTTTGAAGCAGAATAAAAAAACACGCTTCAGTTGTTACAGTGACATAAACGTAGGTCACTTGACGCTGGCGTGTTAAACCGGTCTACCTGTAAGCCGTAATAGGCAACAGAACTTACAGCACTTAACCTGCTCGATGCCGCGCACATGACAACTAACGAGCTCGTAATGAGCGGCACTATTTCCCCCGACAGCGGTGTACTGCCGCTCTACGTGAGGTATTACTTAGCTTCCACCTAATTCATTAGAATCTTCACTGCCTCGTTATCAATTCACCTACTATAATGTGAATCTCGCTCTAATTTTTCTCAGCGACTTTGAATTATCTTTAAAGTCCTGGAGGCTTATTTGTTTATTAAGTTCACATCATATGTAATAAGAAAGCTTAGAACGCATTTATTTTAATTATTTTCAGAAAACATGCATCAATATTCTACTAGTGGTTAGTACCTACGTACTAGACGACGCTAAGGTCACTTGACGCTAGCATATTAAACAAGTCTACCTGTGAGCTGTAATAGACTACAGAATGTGCAGTACTTGACCTGCTTGATGCCACGCACCTGACAACTAACGAGCTCGTAATGAGCGGCACTATTTCACCTGAGAGTGGCAGTACAGACGCGAGGTATTACTAAACTTCAACCTAATTCGTTAGTATCTTTACTGCCTCATTATCAATGTGCCGTAATGCGAGCCTCGCTCTTATTTTCTTCAGCACATTTGAACTACCTTTAACGTCACGAATACTTTACTTACTTATTTATTAAGTTTCCCTTATAATAAGTAAGCTTGAAAGTGTTTATTTTAAGAATTTTCAGAAATCAAGCGTAATATATTTTACTAACCATATTTCAGAGTAAACACCGGTTGTAGCAGTCTTTAAACTTTATCAGATCATTTAATCTTAGGAAGTTTTCAAAATGTCCAAGGAATGTTATGGTGACATTTTGCAACTGGTTAAAAAACTACGCTTCAGTTAACACGCAACCATATAAACGTATGTCACTTGACGCTAGCGTGTTTAACCGGTCTACCTGTGAGCCGTAATAGGCTACAGAATTTTGCAGTACTTGACCCGCTTGATGCCGCGCACATGACAACTAACGAGCTCGTAATGAGCGGCACTATTTCACCCGAGAGCGGCAGTACACACGTGAGGTATAACTGAGCTTCAACCTAATTCGTTAGTATCTTCACTGCCTCATTATCAATGTTCCTTAACGCGAATCTCGCTCTAATTTCGCTCGGTCTTTGGACTACCGTTCATGATATTAACACATTAAGGAAAATTAATTTAATATATATATTTTATAAAAGGTGTCATGTTAATTGCAAGGCATTGAACTAATGTATTTTATCTCTTTGGAGTATGCTTTTGCTTTAGTTCTTCCCTAATTGTAGATAGAGACCAGAGTCTAGCAGTGCGATACGTAAAAGGGTATGCTGCGTTTAATTTAGATATGATTTGAAATACACTATGGTTGAGTGAAAGTAACAAACTAGATATTTAAAATATTCTCAGTTGTTGTACCTAATAAATAGTATCCCACCCGTTAAGCCCTCACCGTCCGCCATCTTTATTTACGGCACGTTCGCACCACGTCGTGAAGCGGCGCTGCGATTGCGCGATAGTGGCGCCCCCAGCCACCGCGGTCATTTGTCAAACGACGGTTTAGCACTCACCTGTACCGCGCGGTTAATTGCAAAAAGCACGTTAATGTTCAACAAACATGATATAGTGCTTCCTTGCGGCCACGTGAACATTTAATTTTGCAGCAAATTTATTGTGGGTCTTAAAGGAAATCTCGCCGGAAATTAAGACATTCATATTTTGCACAGCGACATATTAATACGTTGGTTCTGTAGTTTTAATTTTTAGCCGACTGCATCAGAGGTTTAATGTGTTTTGAGCGTACGTATATATACTATGTATGTCCAATTTTCGGTACGTTTTGAGACTCCGAGAGACTTAGCGTATTTCACCTATGAGGTGTGTTTATTATTAATAATTCGTCTCAATTATCATAGTAAGTTTTTATGGCATCTGTGAAAAAGAAGAAACAAGGGAAGGGAGAAAGTCAAAGCGAATCATACCAGTATGTATAACAAAGTAACGTTAGAAAAGTGGTTAATCCAAAATAGTGATTAAACACTATATTTTTTAAAAGCTTTTAACTTCAACTCCTACAAATCGTTGAATGTACAATAAAAGTATTATCAAAGAAAAACCTCGTTGCTTTAAAAAGGTACAGGAAAAGTAAAAACAATAATGTACAAACGTAGTTTTGGTTGTATTTTACTGTAATTTTTCCGCGCCTGTATTACTGTTTTTCAGTTAATTATTTTAAGCGGTCTGGTTTTTACTTTTATTATTGTTAATTTAATTACTCGTTAGCAAAAGAGCAATATAACACATTTCGAGCTTCAACTACCTATTTTCGTGTATTGTATGGTATGCATTTGAGTATTTATAAAAAATCTTTTTAAAAGTGCTGCGTATTTTACATTGTTGAATTGTAATAAATATATCCAAAGTTTTGTAAGTAATGAAGTGAAGTACAGAGTTACAAACTTGCAAGCAAGAGTACCACAATAAAAAGTTTCACTAAAACGGGAAACTTATTTTGCAAGATCACTTGTTTAGTCAGTTTATTTAAGGGACATAGCTAAATGAATGACATCATAGACCATAGATATACTCTAGACATCCCGACAACTAAACATAAACATAATGTTAAACATAATAATAATAAAACCGGTTATTATATCAGTGAAATATGTATTCCTAAAGTCAGGCACATAAATATGTAATATGATTTGTTTAATTCAAAGGCATGTTTTTTAAGTCAATCATTATGCAAACGAGTATGTAGTCCACCTGATGGTAAGTGGCCACTGCCACCCGTAGACATCCTTAATCCACCCCGGATAAGATCAGAGCCTTACCCGAGGTTAGCCACAAATGTGTTGCTACCCCTGTGGTCTAAGTCGGAATGCTTCGTATGTCTCCCTTATCACACCCTTCAGAATATAACACCGCTGTTATTAGGCAGAAATCCAAGTGGCGATGGTGCTTCCAAAATCGAACCACAAAAAGTTCTACCACCTTACAAACTAACTAACTTAGTTTGAACTAAGCGCAGCGTTCGATATCTTTTTCCTCTCGCATCAACAAATTACTTTATTAAATTATTTGGAGTCATTACACTAGTTTTCATATTAATTGATAACAGAAAAAATATATATTACCTTCGAGTGCCAGCCACTTCGACTACTTTGCAGCGCGACCGACGCCACCAACACGGCTGCAGTGTCCAGTAGGATGAGGAGGCGCTCCTCGCCCAACCCTCTTCCGGAAATAGTAGCACCTATGGAAGAAAAGGGATATCTTACTATATTTTAACTAACGGATGAAGGGATGTTTGTCACTCAATCACGCTAAAACGGCTGAACGAATGGATGAATTAAATTTGGCCTGGAGATCTGGAAAAAAAAGTTATTCATTTTATCCCAGAAAAATGTACCGTTCAAGTGGGCTATCCCATTTTAACGGTAAACTTTTCTGTATTATATATTATTATTTGTTTTTCATTAAGCAAGCGATCTACATGACTGTTTGCATAGGTAATTTAGGCTTTCGAGAATGACTTAGGTTATAACAGGAACCGTGTATTTAACCTCCTTATAAATCCAAGTTGTAAAAAGTTTAAAATAAAATAAAAGGAAACATTTTACCATGAGAATGCTTATTAATTGTCTGTACCACGTTTCTTACTCTAAGCAAATGATCGTAACGTAAAAACTCTACGATAAAAGAATGAAATAAATATGTCATCCATTAAAGACTTAATTCCATTTTTCTGTAGCTGATTAATTTTTTTGGACTTTGGGGTTTAAACTGCGTATTATTACTGCGTATTTTAAGTATTGCAGTTATTTTAAAATCATATTAATATCTAAAAGAGAGACTGTGATTTTAAGTAGAAAAATATTGCTAGATATTTACGACAAGGTCCCAATTTCTTTCATTGTTATCTCGGGAACAAAATTTAAAGCAATATTAAGGCAAGCCATCTTCAATTGGACCCCGGAGCGAGACTTCATGAAACATTGAGTACAAATTTGCTAAATTAGAAAACTTTACAAGCCTTTCGACGTTGGGTTGAAAAATAGCTTTTTGACTAAAACTAATATTGCCAGCCAGAAACAAAACAGCGGAGTTGTAACGAAGTTGTTTCGTACGCTCGAGTTTACAACCGCGGGCGATGGGAGCCGAGCCGTACCGTCTGGGTACATCCCCTCCAGTGCTGCCAAGTGAACATATTCTCAAGATTTTAGGGATTTTTTCTTTAAAATTAAGTTTTAATATAACTAACTAATTACATAATTTACTAATTCGAACCTGGTGCGCAGATTACCCAACTAGTTTTATAGGTGTGTGTCCGTGACACAAGAATTTGTTTTCTTGGGTTATGACTATCAAAGTATTTTTTTAATTAGCAGTGATTTACGAGGTTAGAATGAGTTTGGTTCCATCGGGGTGATACAACTGCCGTACCAATTTTAAGTGTAAAGCAATTCCTACGTTTCGATGGAAGGGTGTGGTTGCCGGCTCATCTATGTATAAGGCTACAATCTCAGTTTCCAGGAATGGCTAGGCCTCTGTAATTGTCTCTAGATAAAATCCCTGCTCCATATGAAGTCGGCTTCAGGTACTTGGACGGCAATGACCAATAGGTGAACTGCATTCTCGTTTGCTACTTCACATTTATAAAAAAAAAGAGTTCCATAGACCAGGCAACGTAATTTTAACGTAAACGGAAGCATTGCCTGGTGAGCGCACGCCCGATTGGTTCCCGACATTGCAGTCTCATTTTCTTGCTAGTCGCTTTTTTCTTTAAAGAGTTTTCCTGCTTTCGACAATATTGCGTCAGTGAAAGACGTCGTGAAATCGCTTTCACGTCGACTGAGCACTCTAATGATTGGGTTCCGCTGGACGTCGTATCGGCGGGGACAATGATCAGACGCGCGGACCCGTCACCGACCCTTTGACGACTCTAACTATTGTTTAATGGATTTAAAAGCGTTTCGTTGTTGCGAAATTTAAAATGCCAAATGGAAATGGAAACTTTGAGAGACGGTAATAAATAAAGATTAGTAAAACATATTTTTTAAAGTGCTCTAAAATATGGCTTTTTGATGCTTAACTTCTATAATATTCATTTGGTGAATTTTAATTTGTGTAAAATGATTGGATAAAATTACTTTTTAAAAATGTTAGTCTGCAGAATACGTAAAAATGATGATAGTAATTTTTGACGGGAAATATATTTTATACTATGTCATATTTTTATAGCATCATGTTTTTTTTTTCGTTTTTGAGGGAGGAATCCTTCAAAAAACACACGACGCCGTGGGAGCGACGGCGGATTATGTAGGATTTTCATCGCAATAAACCCAAGGTGGCCGTTCTTGATGCTGCGAAGAGGACCCCGATATCCACAAAGGACTGCACCGCCAGGTCTCTACGACGGTATGCTTCTACACATACCGCCTTCCTTCCTGGGGTCGCCAGGCAGGAAGGTTCGAGCTCCCAGTCTTGCCGCCTGCTACCCCGGAAGGCCCTTTATAGTAGCCTCACGAAACCGGCAGGGAATACCGTATCCCGATTCTGATCGCGGAACTACAAGGACGAACATCACATACCTACCCATAACCTTATGTAATATACCTAATAAAATAGTTTAGAAACAAAGTCGGGTAACAATTCATCGACTGCAAAAACGAGCTAAATGGAAGGTTTTATTAAACTTTTGCAGGGGGTCAATTTTTTAGTGTTCATCTGCATTATATAAGGTACTTGAATGCAAAATTTCATGCTTCTACCAATGGAAATTGTTAGTCAGTTACTCAGTCTGTTAATCAATTTAAGAATGTTATTAAGAACCTAGATATTACGAGCATGGGATAAAAACGTCCACATGCAGGGTCCGTACCTATCGCATTTCATCGATATTCATCGGGGGCAGACAAAACCTCTACAGCAGCTTTTAATATTCAATGGCCCTCTTGGTCGGTGCTCGGTTCACTTGCGCCAGTGATGGCTCGTCACGTCACTCTGAACCGAATCGATTGAGTGTTGTCGTCCAATTACAGAGCATCCTTCCAAACACGCGTCGCTATTAATTGCTTCTGAATTGGACGCCATTCCATCACACTCGCTTCATCCTGACTGCGAGTGTTTTTTTTTATTTCATAACGTTATGAAAGTTTAAATTTAAATAATTATACTACAAGCAATAATTGAATTTTAAGAATTTTAAGAATAAGCTTTTATTAAAAAGAACATTGTAATTCACTACTTGAAGATTAATTCGTAGTTGATATAATACAGAGTTAGATTGTTAAATAAAATTTATGTAAAAAGTGGGTGTGTGAAATTTACACACGACATAACAGAAACAAAAAATCGATTAATTAGTCACATGTAGCCCACCCTCGGACATCTTATTTCATTTACCAAACCTTGAGCGCTTATACAAGTTACCAAGTAAAATCGTTAGCGTGATTCAGAACTGTACAGCGCGTACGGTACAGCGCCATCTAGTTGTAGCGCAGACTGCTTTCGTAACGCATTCGTTTCTTCGAGTTTCAAACCACAACGATTCTAAAGAAGTTTCACATAAACAATACATTTTGTTAAGTTCAAGACTGGTATGTGCTTATGTAGTAATCCTTTATAATTCCTTTTAAAGAACCTTGGTAGAAAAATAAAGAATAAAATAAAAAGGATAAGATATACATGACGAATAAATAACCTCTTTCCTTTAAGAAGTCGGTTAAAACATAATAACAACCGCATACAAGGTTGTATCAAATGTAGGTGATAAAATACTATTTGCACCATTAAATATATAACTAAAGATAGAATATATGCTTGGACGGCATTATTTTTATCATAAAAAGGCGGTGTGGCTGCGTTATGGACACGGCCGTTTTTTGTACGTGAATAACGTCTCGTAAAGGGTAAAGTTTCTATATAAAAAAATACTGGCACCGTCGTTGATTCTGTCGGCCGCATTCATTATATTCCGTTGCCGGTACATATATATATATATATTTTTTATTTTAACACAAATTATATTCACAGTCAAAATTTGTTACTAATATTATATATATAATCGATAGATTTTGATAAGAGATGACGATTAAAACTTAAATGAACGTCGTAGCTTCACCGAATCGAAAATTATACAAAATGGAAATCTCGATACGCATCAAAATGGCGTTCAAAATGGCGGGGCTGCCCCCTCCATCGCGCGCGACGTGTCGAAGTCCTTACCTATCTTAATGAATTCTTTGATTCTTTAGCTATCCAGTGGTATAATTGAATTTTGGGTGGGGATGATAGATACAACACGAAACAGTATCGCCCGATTGTGTTATCATTCGTTTTTTTTTATTGCGTCCCCATGGAGTAATTAAAGACGTTATTCACATCAAAAATTATAGTTTTATTCCGGAAATTCATAAAAATCGGTCTTTCAAACAAGCGTCACAATTAATTGCCTGCAAATTGGACGCCATTCAACCACACTCCAGCTTTGCTGTGGCCGTGATTGAAATGTTTTATATTCATAACGCTATCAGTGTCAGAAAATACAATGACAATGGATCCTCTGAATATTTGGAAATTATTAATATGTTTTGATTACTCGCTGAAGTGGCTGGAGCGGAAGCGCGTATGAAATAAATATGAAACATTAATTCGTAGGTATGCTATAAAATTTATATATCTACCGATATATTTTTATACTAATAAAAGAAGGTGATTTTCAAATTGGGAGGGTTCTTCTTCAATGTATAATACTATTATTGTAATTGGTGATACTATATATAATTAGATCTTGTTATATCAGTAAGTACAATGTAAATCTATAAATACCAATCTAAATTAAAATAATAAATTACTTAACAATAGGTTTATTTTAAGTGTTTTCTGCTATAAAATGAAATATATTGTTTATTTACACATAAATTGACTTATTCTCTAGTATTAAAAATCCATATTTATAACACTCGAGAATCAGCCAGCGATTGAAATTCAGCCATAATCATCATACCATAATCATCATCATCATCGTAATTTTCCATCGAAGTGAGAATAGTCACGTACCCCCACTTCACACTGCTTCAAAGTTGGCACTGGTGCCCATTTGGTTCACTGCACTTAACTAGACCTTCAGTTAATATATAGTGTACAGTACAAGATTTTTTAGAAGTAGTAGATTGGAATGCTCCACAAAAAAGTGAAAAAAGCACTAAAATAGGTATACAAAAAAGACCTTTTTAGTTGAGGTCGTCTTTCAATCTAGTAGTAGTGTAAGAAAAAATATTTTTGTAAATGCCCTCCTAGAAATATATAAAATAAAGATATTTCATTCCATTACTTGATGTTAACTGTGATTATTATTTATTACACCTGTTTTTAACGTGAAAATATTGTGTTTCAGTGGCAGGGTGTGGTTGCCGGGTCACTTTCAGATGAGGCGACCATCTTTAGGACTAGTAACGCATCTGACATTTACTTCGGATAAAACCCATGTTTTTTATGCAGTTGCTTACATATATCAATGGATGGCAGTGACCACTTGTGCCACCATCAAGTAATGCGTGCTCGTTAGCTACTTTAATCTTATAACAAAAAAAACTTAAAAATTGCATTTTGGTCCCATGGACATTTTTCGAACCAAAAATGTAGTAAAAGTGAAAGGAAATGTAATAACCAAACAATATGACAATTTAATATTAATTTATATCAGGATCCGTAGCGCAATGTCGCCTTTAATGGTTTTTGTTATTTTTATAGGTAAAACATAAAAGGGTTATTAAATCCATCAACTTGACGTTCACCTGCTGCTGTGGAACAAACAAAAACATTTTGCTTAAATATACTAATGTATATTTTAGAAGACTTTTTAGACTAATATAATTGCGGAATTGATACTCGTGCGTTACACTGATCGAGATAACCTAAAAGGAAATACGTACAGTAGGTATTGTAAGTCGTGATATGGAACCTAAAAAACGAAAAAGAACTAGACGTAGGGTAGGTACACATAGGTTTATCTACCATTAGGGTTTATTAACGGTTTCTCCCCGCCTAAATAATTTTGCCATGACCACCATCTTACACGGCAAAATTGGTCGATATATCGTCAAAAAGAAATTCAAAAACCTGTCAAGTGCGAGTCGGACTGGGTGACAGACGGACAGCGGCCGTTTTTATCCTTTGCGTACGGAACCCTAAAAATGACATATTGTGGATACCCGTTACATATTTAAATGTATTTAAGAAGAGTGTTGTAGTGCATATATAATCCTGAGCAAATTCGATTTATTGGGTTCATTAATGATTTTATCGGAGTCCTGACGCGACAGTCACAATCGACGTCACGTCCTGCCTCTCGACACTACTTCAACGTGGTTCTGCTGCATTAAGCCAACCTCTTTAAAAACTTAACACTTTTGACTATTAAATTTCAGTTATTTCGAAATAAGTGACTTTAAAATTCATTGTTTTGAATATTACAATCGTTTATCATTTATATATAGACCACAAATAACGTAGACATTGTCTAAGGTATTAGTTATCTACTAAAATATTATCGCGAGTTGTAAAAAAATGTATTTTGTTTATACATCTATGTTTATTTCTAAAAATGACGTTACAATTATCAAGCGCTAAATATTCACCATTTTTAGCACTTATATTATACAGCGAAAATATCGAATATGCAAGCTTAGCGCTGCAAAGAGGACCCCGGGATCTCCGAAGGAACGCAACCGGAGTCCTCTGAGTGCATTGCCCCATCGGGCTCCACCCAGGCGAGCGGCTGAGCCCACCTCACCGTCTGGTCTTTATGACCGTATGCGATCCCCGTCCTTTCCGGGGTCGCCTGGCTGGACTGTTCGAACTGTCACTCTTGCCGTCTGCAATCTCGGAGGCCCCCTCTAGTCGCCTCTTACGACAGGCAGGGGATACCGTAGCCTTATTCTGATCCCGAAACTACATACTTTTATGCCTAATAATGTTTAGAAAGGCCTTACGTACATTTTTATTTATTTTGATGTCTTGATTGATAGTGAATAAATTAAATATCTGTTAAAATTTAATATTCCTACCACACATACAGTTAGCAATCAAAATATCAGTGACTCTTCAGGTTATATCTCGAGGTTCAGAAATAATTGGATTGAGCGTGCAGTACGAATATTTCGGGAGTATCATCGCCTCACATCGTCGCTTTTGAACGGATTAAAATTGCAGTTGACAGGTAAACGCGGCCAGAGATGATTTAAGCTCTTGTAAACGATTCCGAGCGAATATGAAAATGTAATTTTTAGTATTTTTAAACCGCTTTTAGGCTCAGAAACTGAATATTCATGAACTATTATCAAAAGTTTTAACGCGATTCTTTTACAATACCTACGTACAACTACAGTTTTAAGTACAACTATAGTTAACGTAATTGAAGGTTTTTTTTTTGTGTCTGTAATATAAATCTGCCTTTTTTTCAGAAAATGTGGTTGTGCATATTCAGTTCTGGAATAGCAGCTATTTCTACCTTATAATAGAAGTATCGAGCGCTCTTGTGTGCGAAAGAAAAATACTGATATACACGAGGCGTTTCAATTTAGTCCAAGGGGACAGTTCTACTACATGTATGAGCAACAGGAGCCACTTACAGCCTGGTCAGGTTGATACAAGTACACTAATTAATTGTGTTCCATGAATAATTTATAATAAAGTTTAGAAAATAAGTTTTCAGTGAAGATATTTTTCATTTTAGTTTCCTTCTCATAAAACCCTAGTTCCTTCTCATAATTTGATACATATATGATGGATACATACAAAGAATAATTTTCCCATTATCGTCCGCCATATTGAATTTACAAAGACTTCACTACTCGAATCATACATCGTTATATAAAGCAAAGATATACACAAAAATTCAGCTTAATTGGTAGAAATGTTTCAAATTCTGCCTTTCAAGATTTTTAAACATATTTTTACCTACAAATTTGAATAAAAAGCTTTTAAAAATACACTTGTATCGTTGTTTAGGAATATTCCTATCATCCCTTCATTTCCCCAAGGCGCGAATACCGCTTTAAATGGATTAAAATTGCAGTGGACAGGTAAAAGCGACTAGAGTATGATTTAAGCTCTCGTAAATGTTTTCCAACAGAATCGTAAACGTAATTTAAACCTTGCATTTTGTATTTAATTTCGTTACATGGAAATTGTAATGAAATACGATTTGTAAATAAGCTTACGGCGGATGACTTTATCATATTGATTTTAGCTTTATTAAATAAATATTAATTAGTTACGATAATACGCTTTTATTATAGAAACGGTTGTTGGATAACGTTAAATAAATTATATTTTAACTACCAGACCCGCGCCGACTATGTTGGGCATTAAAAAAATTTTTGGTGTGGTTCTTAGTACTAAATATTAGGGTTTATTACCCAACTGCTAAAAGGAGAGTTATGTTTTGTCTGTTGTTGTTGATGAATTTGCTTGCCAATTTGGCGAAACATGTATGCTCTATTATGTAATTGGTGTTACCTTTCAAGTGAATATTAATATGATCATGATTAGTTTAATTGTTCAATTTTTATTTGCATGCAATATTTGATGTAGTTATTATCTGGCAGCAAAATGTATTATTTTTCTGCATATCCAACCAGAGGTAAACCAACATAATTATGATATATCTGACTATGGGAAAAACACTCTTTTTTAAATCAATGCCTGCTCTTGTTCCATACCATCCCTACTAATATTATAAATGTGAATGTATACACATATGTAATCGAAGAATTTCCCTACACCCTACTACCTTACGACCAAAAAAAAAAAAAAGTATTCCAAAAAAA
>MOOZ01001397.1:282576-308460 GCA_002930495.1 Cecropterus lyciades | reverse complement strand
GTTTTAAGTATGTGCACCGATTACCTTACAACGGGTAAGGGGTGTGGACTTTTATGACAATTGTCGAATTAAACTAATATGGACTTTTTTTAAATTCTCTTTTGGCTTAACTTACATATATACATTATTTCTGCCGAATAACAGCAGTTTAATGCGCTGTTGTGTTCTGGTCTAAAGAGTGTGGCAAGAGAGACATACTTTTTCGAGGCATTCCATCTTAGTCCTCCGGGGTAGCAACGCATCTGTGGCTAACCTTAGGTAAGACTTTGATCTTACCTAGCGTTGATTACAGATGTCCATGGGCGGCAGTAGCCACTTACCATCAGACGGGCTGCATGCTCGTTTGCTACTTCCATACTATAAAAAAATATATGCCCCATTGATGTCTTCTAAAACATAAGTATATATATATTTTTTCCAGTATCTGTATTACCTCATGACTCCTGCGCAGTGCAAAATCCGTGATGTAGTCCAATAGGGCCGTCCAAGACCGGTTGAAGTCGCCGACTGTCGTTAGTAATTGGAATCGAGAGTGAAAAACTCGGGATACACCAGACAATGTTAACACCTGAAAGCAAGAGCAGTAAGTAAATGGATAGAATGTAGAATTTTATATATCATAATATGTTCTTGGTAGAGCTTTTTTGGGAAGTAATAATTGACTTTCTAATAAACTTTTTAAGAGGTTCAATTCCGCTTCCAAAAAGTTAGAACTTCCGAATGATATACACTAGTAAAAAAATTAAGAAATATAAAAAATAAATCAATTTTTTATTTTGGTGTTTTCAACGCGCTGTAAATCCGAGGAAAGTGATCTTCTTTACAATTTACTTTTTGCTATACGATCACTTTCCTCAGAGTTACAGCTCATTGAAAATTATCCAAAGATTTTCAATGATTCTTTTTTATCCCTTAATTTTTTGCCTAGTAAATTACACTTCTGTCTAATAATCAAAATGTTAAGCGCTGCTGTATTCTGACGGGAGACATCTAAGGCGTTCCAACTTAGTCTTCAAGGGCAGCATCGCAATGGTTAGCTATTAGTTACTTTTTTAAGAATGCATCAGCATATTAGATATTACTATTTTTTTAATATGTTGCGGGTGGTCAGGGTATGTGATTATTAATTTCTTTTTGCCGATATTTCGACCCAGTTACATGGATCGTGGACACGGCAATACTCCGGTGGCGGGAAGAAACCGTTGACAAGCAATAGTGGTACATTAACCTATCTACCCTACGTCTCGTTCGTTTTTCTTTTTTAGGTTTCATGTCACGACACGCAACATTAACTGTATCCTTACGCACCGAACTTTGCTTTATTTGTGACTTACATATACTAACCACTGGATTCGTCATATTAAAATGTATCAATTCCGCGATAATATTAGTCTAAAATCATATATATTACTAACTTGTCATATAATAATATGAATAGATTTTTCACGGAATTTACCTGCGTTTCCGCCCATTGCTTCTGCGCCGTGTTTCTCGTGTGATGTATTAGGATGTGTTCGCCGGTATCTACTTTCTCGGAACTGGCGATGTTTGACTGGTTTTGAACCTAAAGTCAAAAAATACTAAAGTAAAACTTACTGTAATTATTATAATTTATTGTAACATATATCAACTAAATAGTCTTCAGGGTCATCACACATACAAGCATTGGATATTATAGCAGAGTTTCATAACAGTGACGAGTCCGACGACCAAACTATTTTATGACTGACATGACTCGTCATGCAAATGACGTAAAATTTTGTATTTTTTCAGGCAGCGCCGCCGATTGTAGCTGTGCGACACCGCATTATGTATGTTGGCTCGTATAGAACAGCAGTCTCAAGGAATGTATGTTATATGAAAACTATCTCACGTCTATTCCTCGTTGTGTAGATAGAACTGTAAGTGCCTTAAAAAGTATATTAAAAAGTGTAGTTTGTAACGATTGGGTGGTATAACAGCTTGCCATGTACGATTTACCATTATAGCTGCTTTAGGCTACCTCGCTGGAGCAGCTATAGAGGTTTCGAGGATCTCCCGAAACCTTAAGTAACTGGCTGTTATTATCGAAGACACAGGCTGGCAACAACCTCGGACGCAGCTGAACAGCGTCTGGCGGCCGTGTGGTACCTGGTCGAGCATGGGGAAGAGGATGGCGAGCAGGCTGCGCCAGGCGGGCGGCGCCAGCAGCGTGCCGTGCGCGCCGATGCAGCTGAACAGCGTCTGGCTCGCTGCACGACGGACCGGTGCTCGCGGCTCCGTGCACAGCTCACCTGGAAAAAGAGGAGGGGGGAGGGGCAAAGTTTTTTTATTGCTATAGGCAAAAGCTTTTTATCGGGGATATTAGGTTGATCGGTCAGCCGTTCGTTCGTTCATTCATCCCTTTATCTATGGTTCGTTCGTTCCTTCTTCAGAAATTGAACTTAAGATTAGTTGCTTATATGCCCCTAAAGTATTAGAATTAGTAGAACTATATTATCTTAAGTGACCTACTAATTAATTCACACATTACCAAAACGGTTTATAAATATTATTGCCCTAAGAGTTTTTTTTTAAGAGACTGCAATTTTTTTTTTAATCAAAAATATCCTCAAGTCTGATTGGACGTGAGGATATTTTTTATAAGTCTAAAACAACCGCACACATAAAATTTACCGCTGAAATTATCATCAAAAACATCCATCCATAAATGAGTACATCACACATATAAATAAACCACCAGTAAAGCACCACTCACTTAGTCTCAAATACAAGCTGATCCAAAGTCGGTCGAGGGGCGGCAGGTCGGCGCCGGTCTCCGGGCCCACGTTCACCTCGTTGGCCAGCGCCGCGCTCAGCTTGTCCCGGTTGTGGTACAGGTAGTCCGATATGTTCCACTGTGGACACATAGTTGTTTATTTTAATTTTATTTTTTAATTAGATTTAGAAGCAAGCGAGCATGCATTCCATGTAATGGTAAGCGGTCACTGCAGCCTATGGACGTCTGTAAGCAAATTCATATAGAACAGAGTTCCATCGGAAGTCAAGCACACATGCGTTGCTACTCCTGAGGTGAGCCAGCAACGGTTCCGGTCACACATTATCAGTGCTTTACACTATTTCATTGTGAGAAAATATGAAACGATCGTATTAAATAGTTAGATCTTATTAAAAACTATTATTTTATTGGTAATTAAACGAAGCAACATAAAGGATAGAACTCACCATCAGCCCAACTGCAGTGAGACTAATATTGAGCTCCTTGGTTTGCCTGGCGAAAGCCGCGGCCGCCGCTAACACCCTACGTAGGCAGCGTGGCCCAGCGCACCCCAACAGGTCACCAGCCACTAGTTGAGCACATTGGAATGCCGAACGGACCAACTGTTCGCTGCAAAATAAATCGGAAAGGTTTAAAAAAGTTATTTAAAGGGTAAAAATGCTATATAATCTATACTAATATTATAAAGCTGAAGAGTTTGTTTGTTTGTTTGAACGCCCTAATCTCAGGAACTACTGGTCCGCTTAAAAAAATTCTTTCGGTGTTAGATAGCCTATTTATCGAGGAAGGCTATAGGCTATATATCATCACGTTAAAACCAACAGGAGCGGAGCACCAATGAAGAATGTTTTAAAATCCGGGGTTTTTTTTTCTAATGAGATATAAAATTTCGGTTAATGTATGTCACGTTACATTTCTTTTAAACGCGGGTGAAACCGCGAGTTCAGCTAGTAACAATGATATATATACTATAATTTAAACAATACATTTAAAGGGACAAAACAAAGTTGGGAGTGCTTTAGATAACCGTGAGTATGTTATCAACGATGGCAATGTTAGTGTAATGGTGTCAACTGTGTGTGTTAACAAAATTGATTATGGTAATGACAACAGAGCTCAAAGTGGTGATAATAATTGTGAAAGTGTAAAATAGTAAATAAGAAGATAAATAGTGACCGTAGGAACAAAGAAAAAAATATATATACAGCTAACAGTGTGGACGACGACGACAATGGTGAGGGTGACAATGACAATGTTGTGGATAACTATGACACTGGCGCACTATAGTCATCACCCTCGTCATTTTCAACGACACCCGTAGATGACGTTGAAAATGGTAATGTGAGGGTGACGATGTCAATGATGCGGGTGAAATTAGTGTGGATAACAATGACAGTAGTGTGGGTGACGATGATAATGGTTTGGGTGACGGTGTACGTAACTATGACGACGGTGTCGGCGACGAAGATAATGTTGAGGGTGGCGATGAAAACGCTGTGGGTAACTGCGATATTTGTCTGAGTGGCAATGACAATGGTGTGGGTGACGATGATAATGACATATGTGACAGTGACTATGGCGAGCGACTGTTTATTCATTACTATAAAATGTACATTGTGCATACGGCACAACGACAATGGTGAAGGTATTAAGGACAACGTTGTAGGTTACCATGACACTGGTGTGACTGATGATGACTATCATGAGGGTGACGATGACAATGGTGAGGGTGACGTTGACAATAGTGAGGACGACGATGATAATAATGGAAGTTAGAATAACTATAATAAGAGTGACGACGACTATGTCAAGGGTGACAACGGCGCGGGTGTCAGCGCGGCGTCACCTGTGGTGCTCGGAGATGGCGGAGATGATCTCCATCATGAGCGGCCAGGCGGCGCCCAGCTGCTCCCCGCGCGAGTGCAGCAGGCGCGCGGCGCACTCCAGCTGGCGCGCGCGCACGTCGCAGTGCCGTACAGCGCAAAGCTCCGCCAGCGGTTCCAAGATCAAACGCTCGCGGGCCTGAGAATGTTAGAATTTTTTTGACGGAGTAAGGGCTGACGTACCTAAAAGTGCTACCCTGTGCCACAACGTAAAGGGAACTTTGAGCGTTATGGCAACGCGTCGCTAATTAAGCGAAGCGAACTCTGAAATATGCGACGCGTTTTTAGACGAAAATTTCTGCAATGCGGCCATTTTTGACAATGCATCAACACTTATGTATCTCAAATGTATCATAAATGACAAATAGACGAAAATATTTACGAGAAATAAATGATTTGTTACATCGGCGCGCTCAGTGTTGTCCCACGTTATGTATGTTATGTATACATACCGTTACGTTATGTACACATACCGTACTGTTCACAACACACCAAAAAAAGTAAATTTGCAAAGGCTTAAAGCCTCATAACGCCTAGAGGCAGGCTGACGTGGCGTATATATACGTCCATTATTATAAATAAGTTATAATACATAATTTATAAAAATCTCATTCTTATCACGGAGGCCGGAAACCGTTGAGCAAGTAGGAGACAGTTAAGGAAAGAGCAGCTTGACGGCGCCAAATTATAGAAATAAAATCAAATATAGGTCGTCTTTGAATTTGTGGAGGGAGGGGAGGCTGTTCCCCTCTACGATCCCAATAGTGACACACATTATACCTGACACCGTCATGAAAAAATAAGACCTTTGCCAAATAGATGGAAATTCTTGAGGAGTACGTAATACAATACAATACAATACAATAATCTTTATTTGCATATAAATAAGGTGCATAGCGGTAGAAATTGAAGATTACCTCCGTTACTTGAGCAGGATTATTGTGATGATACTGGAACGCCGCTTGCACGAGGTACGTGATTGCCTCCACGCCCCACTCTCGCATCCGTATGTGCGGATGCTGACACACCTGTGGAAGTTTACAAAAATATTATCTCAACATGAATTCCCTTGTTGAGTTTGCATGAGACATTGATGAGTTTTCTGATTTTATTTCATACATTGCTTCTATTAAGCTGATACGTAAAACACATCTGTATCCGGCGTTTTCGTCGTTTTTTTTTAATAAGCGCGCGGCATGACGTCGCCCCCCGACGAAGTGGTCGTTGTGGAGGTGATAGTGCGAGGGTTAGTGGTGGTGGTGTGACAGTTATGCCGTAGGACATGGTATGAGCATTACATAGTCTATTAATTATATATATATATAAATAAATATATACATAAATAAATATATAATATATATGTTTAATTTTTGCTTCTGTCTGCAGTCCTCATGACTCCGACTTCCGAATTTTTTGTCACACCGGAATCGAACACGATCTCAACTGAGGATATCCGACAAAAAACCTCAGCGGGTTTGTCTTTATTGTACAACTTATTTTTTTGCATGATCTACCACGCTGGATAATTCTTAAAATGCATCGCTGTGACACCAAAATGTGCCGTTCAGTTTATTGGCCTACATGAAATATTCGCTGAATGACACCGTAATACGAGACTTACCTCCAATAGATGATTAGTTATAGGCCTCCACATAACTTCTATCCTGTGCATATTTGCTAATCCTGTTTCGAGAAGTTTTGCCACGGCAAACAATGAAGGTTCCTGTAAGAAATTGATCAGAGATTTTTTAAAATAAATATTTCCTAAAATGTATTACAATTGTTATTTTTATATCATCAAGAACATTCAATGCTAGTGAACAAAACAAAATGTCAGTACAAAATTAGGTTGGTTTTACTTATATTAACCAAATGAATTGAAGTTCCACAAGGTGGTAGAATGGACACAGTTCGACAGGGAGGTACCACCACCACTTCTTCGGTGGAAGGGTATTGGTGCCTGCTCACTTTCGTATGTGACAAACATCTTAGTTCTAGAAAGAAGCAACTTCACTTCATATAGGCTCCGGTGCTATCTTAAGTTGCTTACAGATGTCCATTGACGGCATTGTTTGCTACTACAATCTTAAGTGTCCGACCGAAACTTCGGCCACGTTCGGCCAAAAAAAACACCTTCGGCTTTGGCTAAACTGGGCCGAAGTTTTAAAGATTAAAAGCAAGCGAAAAAATTTAACAAACTGTAACTAATACAGTACACCGCGGTTGACATGATAAAGCGCCGAGGTAAGCGCACACTCTGTAGGGGGCTTGCTGCGCCAGTTGTCTTTGAAATTCGCACTATTTCGAAATGTTATCATTTTTGACAAGTTGCAAAGTAAAAGTAATCAGCTTTAGAAGTTGTTCCTATATAATATTAATTATGATTATTATGAACAACTTTTTTTTTCATTTATATATAAAAGATTTTCAAATTGGTATATTATTCTCTTTTAGACGATTTGAGACTGATTTTCTTATACTTTTTAAACATTTGGCTTCAGCCGAAAGTTGAGACGATATCCGAGTAATCGGCTTCGGATACGTCTTAGGCCTCGACCTTCGATCGGACACTATTAAACACAAACTTACCCTATTAGAATACGCCAAGTCCATAGCCTCATTTGACAGTTTGCACAGGGCGTCTATCAAGTGGTGAAGAGCTACGTCATCCAAGTTCTTGGAAGCCTCGAAGACACGCGACAACATTGCCGACAGAGCTGAAATTACGTACGTAATATATATACACACACATCTTTGTCTAGTTGTGTTGTAACGAAAAGGATGGAATATATATATATATGTATATGTATTTATATGTGTAATTGAGGATAATAAACTTATAGTCTAAGTTCCGACTACATGATTAACGAATTTATTTTGATAGACAAGTAGATACATTTTGTTTAGTGTTTAAAATATTTTTATTTTTAATGCAGGTGCAATACAAAACACGTGGTCATCTTTGATGATTATTCATAACCTATTGGGCTAGTTATATGTATGTATAAGGTTTAAAAGGACTGAAACTGGGTGTAGCATATACCTAAGATTTAACTAGAAAAGTATTTTTCTTTACGATCGAACTCATGCTAATAAAAAATAGTAATAATTAAATATCATAGTAAGCTGTAAGATTCAATCGATGACAATATTTTTGTTAATTAAAATGTCAGTTTTGACGGTTGACAAAACTTGTGACATTTATCTGTATGTCTGTATTTTAAATCTGGCAATTTTTGGAACAAATTATGATTTTAAAATAAATGTGCATTTTTAACCTATGATTATAAGTTTAGAAGTGAAATGTGTGCGAATAAAATATACAGTGATGCTGTTAGCAGTGATCGCAACGGATATAAGCGCTTCGTAAGCCAATGTGAAGGGCCTACTGCTAAGAAGATAAATTTATATATTAAAACCTTTATTTCGCAATTGTGACGCCATAATTTATCCCATTCAAACATTGAATTTAGACAGATGAACCTATTTAATCTCTCTTATATGCAGGGATCTCCTCTTTGAATGAGAATGGTTCAAACCGTAATCATTAGATCGTAGTTCATACTACGCTGCATAATGCTGGTAGATTCATAACAATGAGAGTGAAAACACAATCACTTTATTCAATTCTTCTATTGAACGTATACAGTATTACCGAGTATTAGTAGAATACTGAATACAACAATGCATACATTATCGATGGTCAATCTCCTGTGAAAGAATTCTGAGCTGTGCTCTTGTTACGAGTTAAATACTTTTTCTCCAAACAATTACCGTCTGCGTTTTCATCCTTTAATTTTAATGTAAATGCCACGTTCACCTTTTATTTCTCGACCATACCTTATAATGTAAATTACATATAAGGTAATCATCATGTTAAAAATTGTTGTTTTGAGGAAACGCATTAAACTCGTACTAATAGCACTTTAACACAATAAGATGGTGCGTATGATAACACGGCCAGCAAGCTCCATCCCAGTGCACGCGAACATAAGCGACAGCCCTAGCGATAAGCTCCGCAAACTTTAGCAATCCTCAACTTGTCATTGAAAAACCTAATAAAACGCGTACTTCACAACTAAATTGAAAAACAATCTAAAGAAGAATGTTTTTCAGGTGTCAATTATAAAGATGCTACAAGACGCAACTCAAATTAATAGCAATTTTATTAGATAAAATAGTCATAAAACTTTTTCTTGGTATTGTTATTGGTTTTTCTTTAGTACACATTTGAGCGTTATCATATGTAAGAAGTCAAAATAATTAATTAATTATATGTAGGTAAAAGTTATTATTCTTTATCATGATTAAACTGTAATTTATGTAATTTACAAACCACGAGGATTTAGTGGAATGCATTATATTTTACTGCGCAGAACTACAGTTCGATACTAATGACCGGATACTCTATATTGTTTCCGATTCTACAAATTAAAAAAACTTTCAGTATTATAACGGAATATGATTTTTCAAATGGCAATTGAGGCCTGGGTTTAAGTTTGCGTCGCTTTTTATTTTGCGTCCATTTGTATTCCTAATAATACCAGATTCAAAATGCATTAAATACCATATAGTTGTTTTATTTATAATTCAAAAACACATATTAAACAACTTTAATCTCTACGACATTATCTTTAATTAATGTTAGTATAATTTACTTTTCAAAATAACATTGAAAATAAGCACCAAATGAACGCAAAACATCTACAATGCAGAGAAAATACCACTCATAACGCCGAGGGACTCCGCGACGGGAACTTGCTGACCTGAAAATAATGTTTAGTACAACATTGACGCGTTGAAATACAAGTATTCGGCAAAACTAAGATGTGAGAAATATATTGATCTAATAACAAATGAACTTCGGGTCAGCGTTCGAAAATGTCTGAACAAAAAGTGCTATAAAACGTGAAAGTACTACAATGACTACTAGTTGTCGTTAGTTCGATCAATGGACCTGATTGAGCGGTTCGTGTTATCAAATAAAAAAATCTTTTAAAAAAGTTAAAAAAAGCCGTACATAATCTTGACATATACTACGTATACATACATATATTACGTTATGTCAAAATGAGTTTATGCTAAAAATTTCAATGCAAATGTTTAATTGACCGTACCGGGTCTAAAAGGCCTACAAACATATACGTTGCTAAGCAACCTAAAAACATGACATGTTTTTTTTTTTTGGTATTTTTTCCTGAATTTAGCTTTATACCGAACGTTCATTTGTTACTAAAACAATTGAAAATTAGATGAGTTCTAAGTTGCTTAGCTGAATTATAAAGGCCCCTGTGTCTTTTTTTCATATTTTTCATTTAATTGTTATTAAAGTTTTAATTACATACAAAATATTATTGGTTCGGTCGAAAATGAATAAGACCACAACATTGAAACAAAGGGCCTTTACTAGAAGTTAGTGTAAACAAATCTGGACTATACTATTAGTACTGATTAGGCACAACTAATGAAAATAGAATGAATGAAATATTAGTATGGCATTGGTGTTGAAGATAGCACTGCATTTGATAAGAACTTTATATTATCAATTAATAACTATAAATTTCTTTTTACCATGTCCATATTAAATGGTAAAATTAAAAGTAGTTCTTTCGGATTGAGGCCTTTAAGAATATCACCCAATAGTATATTCTTTACTGCACAAGATTAGTTAATACTACAAGTTCTATATATAAATTATAAAAATATTATAACATTATTTTTCACGTTTAATACATCGAACTAGAGAACTCCCGACCACCACATTTCCGTCGTGACCACGATCCATGCAACTGTTTCAAAATATCGGCAGTAAATAAACTAAAAAACTACGTATCGTAAGTACGCGTTACATATTAAAATGTTTTACATTTTTTAAATAAAGGTTACTGCGTTATAGGCTTCGAAGTGAAACATAGGAGTGGAACAATATTTACCAGGTAAATCTGCCATCACTGCAGATGTGCTCATGACGGCGTTCGCGTCCGCACTCGCCCGGCTCGCTTTCATACTGCCACCCGTAGACGGCTTTAGGCCTAGGATCCATACCTGTTAACAGGATAACAATTTTTTTTGATTAAATTTGCATACAGAGAATGCAATCCAACTGATGATAAGCGATTACTACCGTCCAAAGACACTTGTAATCAAATCGGTTAAGTTTTTTTTATTGATCACCGATGCAATGCTTTTGGGAAATCATTTGAAAGGACGCATGTAAGTGTTTCATGTAACTTACAGTCATTCACTCACATTCAATCACAAGTAATAAGCACCTAACACTGTTGATTTAGGACTACTCTTGTAATAAGGGAAATAGATAAAAAGTGGTAGCCAAAGAATTTTGTAATAACATTCAACTCAGGTAAGGCAAGTCTCTTGCTTTATGTCGATTTATACATGTCGGTGCCTTTTTACATACGACAAAGCATATGCATATTGCAGATCGCTTTAAGCGTAGGTAATTATGCCTGGGGAGCGGCCATCTTCCGACAAAATACAACTCGGAAGTGTATATATATATATATATTATGTGTATATATATGCAATTTATGTTTATGTTTATTTACCAGATGTTGCAAGGTAGTGAGCACAGGTAACCAGGCCTGCTGGATGGTGTCGCCGTCCCTTCTAGCTGCTTCTAGCAGCGCGCGCATCGCCGTCACGTGACGGGATGTCACCATCACGAACGACTGCTGTTGCTGACCTGGGGAGGACGCAGTTTATGTGTTTAGCACTAGCAGTACGAGCATGTAGTTCATGTGATGGTTACTGCCGCCCATAAACGCGGACATAAGAAACTTCATATATGACTGAATTGATCACAGACGCGTTGTTACTCCTGAGGATTAACATTATCGCTTCATAAATGAGTCGAAAATTACACCCTTCCACCTTAACTTCACGCTAGACATCGGTGTGGCGGTGGTACCTCCCCGGTGAAACAATAGTGGTTTTATCACCTGGTAAAGCATCTAGAGAGATAATTGCGGCAATAGTACTCTGCATGTCAAACAATTCCAGTTCTATCGCCTTTAACGGGGAACGCGGGTGATTTCTGCTCGCCATATATTTATATGGCTAGGAAGCACCGACGTGCGCCCAGCACCTGTGACACGTGACGTGACGCGACGGGCCGACGTTACCTTGCGGCTGCGCCTGCGGCAGCGGCGTGCCGACCCAGACGACGTGGTGGCGCAGGTCGGGCGCGGGCGCGGGCGGCGCGCGCGCGGCCGGCCACGGGCTGGCCAGCGCCGCCAGCGCGCCCAGCACGGGCACGCAGTACTGCGCGGGCAGCGCGCACCGGCACAGCGCGCCGATGCACGCGTCGCGCGCGCTCGACACGCCCACCTGCCGACACGCGACACCGTGAGCGGACGACACTTAACGCACAGTGGGAACGAAACAGACCGAACACTAAATTTGGGCTAATTGAGTTGAATACTTGAAACTACTACGAATCGTACGCGATTTTCAGCGTAGTGTTTTTTCCATCTTTTTAATGACACGACCGTCCTAATATCCAAAAGTTTCTCGCGACCTCCTGCACCCTTTTGTTTTCATGTATATAGGAAATATTTTATTCATACAAAAAAATTATGCCTTTGCGTTATTAGAACTCGAATATAAATATTTAATTAAGTACGTAAATACTCCCAAAAGTTAGCGACCCACAGGTTGAAAAACACTGGTCTAGCGAATTAAAAAATAACGATAGCATGGTAGAAAAAGAAATATATACATATAACATATTAACATCTCTCAAGTTGAAGTACCATCAAACATCATAAACACTCACCTTCCCGCTGACTCTCGCGAGCGTCTGTATCGCACGGAGGATGTTCTCCAGCTCACCGATACTGGCCTCCGCTAGCACCGAGAGGCCCCATACTAGGCCACACCATGAAGATTTGATTAACTATAAATAAAAACATTGATTTAAATAAAATCTTAAGTACTGACGACAATAATTATCTATTATCTGTTTATAATTTAAACATACTAAGGGAGGAAAGGAGTCTTCTCGCTTTGGGTGACTGACTGATGACTGATTGACTGATTTTGAAAGTTCTCTTATAGATTATAATAAATTTAATTTTTTTATTGTATTATATAGGAGAATACAACTCTGAAGTAACTGTTTGTTTTAGATTCCAAAAATACAAATAGTCTAAATGTTAAGAATTCGTCATTTCAATATGCTATACTTTTGTACAAAAAGGAACAGGATTTTGCTGTTATAACGTATATAATGTAACAGACCTATATAGGTCCTACAGCATCACGCCCACAACGGGTTCATTACATCTACACCAATCAACGTTTAGTCAAAATCGATCAATACAGCAACGAGTTCATCACACTTCTTCAAATTTTTAGAAACCTATTTTGTAATGTCATTTATAATATGTATAAACTGACCTGCAACCTGAGAAGTCGTTCCTTCTCTTCAACCTCCGGGTCAATTTTCTCCACCACGTTGGAGTTCTGATCTGGCTCGCCGGTGTGGCCATTGTTAGTGATCTCTTTGCTGTTATCATTCTTTGGTTCGATTTCTGGTTCGAGACATGAACATATATTAAGTACATATGATCATGTTATAGATAAACTATATCGTACATAAACAAATAAATAAATGAACGTAAATTTTATTTCCTTACCTTTATTAGGTTTATTTGAATTTATTTCTTTCTCTTCTATATCATTTTGCGTGTCTTCGTATAGCGCTTGTAATCTGTTGAAATGATCATAATTGTATAATTATGATTTAAAACATGTAATTCTTACAAAGTAGACATAGGTGGTGTCGGAGGTTTCTACTTACACCTCAATTACCAAGTATATGTTGAACAACGTTACCTGAAATACTCGGATCCTTCGACGGAGATGGCTATAGAGCGTATTATCTCTACGAGGCACGCGTACGCCACTGAGATTCCATAGCCGTCTTGGATCGTCGGCGCTTCCGTTCGGTCTAACATCTCTATGCTGTGAAATATTACAATTATCTAAATACATGTATGAAAGTTAAATAACGCTAACTTTGATTAATCATCGCAGAGCCAAACTAACAAAACTGGAATATTTAAAATTGAACAACGCAGTTTCACCCGCTACTAAATAATAAAAATTTAAACAAACAAACATAGCGTGCTATTATATAGCATTCATCACAAAAAATGGACTAATCATCACATTTTTTTTTTCAAATCGAACCAGTAGTTCCTAAGATAAACGCGTTCATACAAATAAACTCTTCATCCCATACAATCTTTCACCCCCTTTTGAAGGGTTTAAGGGTTAATTTTCAGAAAAATCTGAAACACATATTCATAAATTTGTTGTAAACAACTAAATTCCAAATTTTCAAGTCACTAAATTCAACGGTGTAGAACTTTTATACAAAGTTTTTCGTCCTTTTTACCCCCTTCGGGGTGGAATTTCCGAAAATCCTTTCTTAGTGCCCCTCTAAACTCCCTAAGAAATCTTCATACCAAATTTCAACTTTCGACGCTCAGTAGTTTCGGCTGTGCGTTGTCTGTCAGTCAGTCAATCACTTAGTAGGAAGTTATATATATATCTTGATTTTACTGTATTATATAGTTGCAGGCCACAGCTGGTTTATATATTTACATTCGTCTTCATCTACAGTTTAGCCAGTTTAGCCCCTTAGGGGATGCTTTTTGAAATTTATTTCTTACTAGCTGAGCTCGCGGTTTCACCCGCGTTTAAAAGAAATGTAACGTGACATACATTAAGCGAAATTTTATATCTCATTAGAAAAAAACCCCGATTTTGAAACATTCTTCATTGGTACTCCGCTCCTGTTGGTCTTAGCGTGATGATATATAGCCTTCCTCGATAAATGGGCTATCTAACACCGAAAGAATTTTTCAAATCGGACCAGTTGTTCCTGAGATTAGCGCGTTCAAACAAACAAACAAAGTCTTCAGCTTTATAATATTAGTATAGATGTCCATATTGTTTCATAAACTGCTTTGCTTAATTATATGCCTTTAAACCGTCAAATTAATGCATTGTCTGTCAAACATCCAGAATAGTTTAAGAGACAAAACCTTAAAGATATCGTATACTATTGATGTTTGTAGTGCAATATATGATAAGATTAGTATTTATCAAATGTGAACAATACTCACTACACAGATTTGGCAGTCCCAGGTTCGAAGGTAACGCACAGTGGTAACCACACGCCTTTCCAGTAGAAGCCGGCCTGCTGCGGGATTCCGGATGCGGCTAAAAGAAACATTTTCATTTTTTGTTTCGGCGCTTTAAACTTTTAGATAAATATGCCTTTGTTGCTAAATATATGTATGACGAAATTAGATTTGTAGGACTATGGAATGGAGCATTTACAAATATAATTATTTATTATTTTAAGCAAAGAATATGAGAACGCTGGTCATTGTGTGCAAACGTAAATAAGATAAAGCAATCATTTTTTAAGTGATAACTTCTTATGGGAGGTAAACAGTTTCTTTACGTATCGCGTTACGGCGCCAGTCTGTCTGGCTTACCTTTCACTCATGCAGCGGCAGCAGGCTACTTTTCTCTCACTCTAACCCACAGCGCTAGCCGTATTTTGGACAGACGCTTCTCTCTCCTCTCCTCGCATGACTTAGTGTTTAGTATGCTAGACATTTATATGTCTATCGCACACTAAACATATGATGTCTATACTGACATCGTTTAACAACTTAAATAATGTCAATATTACATTTAACATTCAACTTGTTCAACTTAGATTACTTTAAGTTATCACTTTTGTCGGGCGTCCCGAGACGGACTCGTTTTTTTCTTTATTTATCCTACTTTTTATTTAACTGTCACTGTCACTGAAATAAATTTTAAAATTGTCATTTAGTGTACCTCTGTGCAATTAACTAGTAGGTCTCGATACTGTTGTCAGACTAACTGTAGGTGTAGAAAAGAATCGACTAAAATTGCAAATATGCTTAAATATTATTTGACATCGCTGATACTACTGCAAATGAAAGAGTTTTCTGCACGTAATAAATTATTTCATTATAGATTTGTAATGTCTCAAAACTCTACGATGAACCGGAAATAAAAAGGCAATCGCTTATAAGCCCAAATTCTACAAATTGATTGAAATAATGTGATATAGGCTTAGAAATATTATTAGGTAAAAATTTGTCGTGTCATTTAAATAACACTTAAAGACTGTATCTCTTTCATATCTAATCAAATCCTCAATTGTATAGTACTCTTTGACAAGTATCATTTTCACTTTCAGAACAAACGCGATGCACGCGGCGCTACACGGCCGGCTTTTGTACGGAAGCCGTCAAGCCTATGTGGACATTTGTCTTCCAGCAACAAGATTGCGTGTACGCAATATATATTCACTTTACGTCCACTAATTCAAAGTTATCTTATTTACACTTATACCGTATGATAAATAGTGGGGCAAGCCAATAAATTATAACACTAACTTCTTAGAAAAAGTATTTTTTACAACAAACTATATTATTTTAAACTAATATTTTCGCGGAAATGATACTTTTTTATACATAACGGGTACTCAACGATATGCGGTTTTAATTTCTATACTGTCGAAATTTCAATCCAAGTACATGGATCGTGGTAACGACGAAACTGTTATTTGTTAAATAAATTAAATAAAGAAACGTGTATCATGACAAACTGTCAGCTACCTTAATTTGCCTTTGTTTTTTTTTTATAGTACGTAAGTAGCAAACGAGCAGACAGCCCACCCGATCATCAACCCCAGGTAAGATCAAAGTCTCACCTAAGGTTAGTAACAGATGCTTTGCTGCCCCTGAGGAATAAGATGGAATGCCTTAGAAAAGTATGTCTCCCTTACCACACCCTTCTTATCAGTTCACAATAGAACATAATACTGCTATTATTAGGTAGAAATAGTTGTGGCGGTGGTGCTTCCGGAGTCGAACCACAAAGAGTTCTACCACCTTTGTACATAACTATATCCGGATAAGACTTCAATAGTAAATTCGACAAAAAGGAAAACTATCGGATTCGCTCCGTTTTAATCACTATCCGGTCCGTTCCATTTCAGACAGCGGTTGGGCTGTCCCCCTACCAACCGCGTGAACAGATTCCGGAGCTACGACTTTTGCATGCGTCGTTGCAAAATACTCATCGAAATTTACACACAACTTCTCATGGACAACGAGGTCAACGTGTCCTACTCGCGCTCCAAACCTTCGGGTAAAAATCTTCTTAGTTTTATAGATATATAATAAAAAATTATCAGATCCAATTATGGACGTACCCTTTCTAAGGGGTAGACCAATAGCAGCAGACAGTAAATAAATAGGTCGGCTAGTATTCGAATTTTTTGAACCCCCTATATACACTCATCATGCCACTTACAGGTGCGTTACAACTAGCTTCTTAATTTGAAGGCTATGTTTAGTTGCACTGCTTAGCAATGTTGTGCATTTTTCTCCTCTTCGTCGGTTAAAATGGCCACGACACGAAACATTTCAGTTTCAGATCTTCTCAGACGAGCAAATATCAATATCACATCGGATAGATTAAAGGATTTTATGGATTCTAATAATCCCGAGGAAGATGTAGGACGGGATACCTTTCTGGCTAATAATTTTGAAGATGATTCGCTCGACGATATTCTTCCTGCAGACATTGATGAAGTCACTGAGAACCATAATATGTTGGATGTGTTTGACGGTGAATAAATAAATTATAACCTAGACTCATTATTTATTTAACTGTGGACATTTGCCACAATTTATAAAGAGAAAGCGCCATTGTATTCTGAATCACACTATTGAAGTTTTGCCCAACACGACAAACATCATTAAAACACTCGTTATGAAATTAAATTCCTTTATTTTTTATACACCTACGTTATACTTCTTACCCTATCAACGAATCGGAACACGATATCAACTGAAAAGAACTGGCAAGAAACTCAGCGTATTTGTCTTTAATATTAATATATGCTATATAAAAAAACCAATGAGAATTATACATACAAATACACACGCACACAGATTGATACACACCTATAAAGGAATTACAGTTTAAATTAGGAATGCAATAGGAAAGCACCAATGAGAACTAAATGTATAGACTTACCAATAGAAGCGTTGACCTGCTGCGCCACGAACAGGCTCTGAACGTACGCGCCGAGCGCGTTCACGATGTCCTGGAATATGTTCGTGGCGTGCGGCCGCATGTCGTAGCATTCGCAAAAGGCTTTCAGTAGCACTGGAAAACGATATTTTAGAATAGATTTATTATTTACGAACCAGTAGGCTACTGGTTGAAACTCTGACCTCGCAATCGAGGGTCTGAGGTACAAATCCCAGACGCGCAACACTTTTTTTTATAATGATGTGGAAATTATTAATTAATTATTACTATTTTACGGTACCTTCTTACGGTACCGCAGAGTTCTTTAAAAAAGTTCTCAAATGTGGATGAAGTCTACCAATTCCGTACTTGACCAGCGCAGTAATCTAGCCTTAAACATGCTCATTCTAAGAGAAGATCAATTACACCAATCTTAGAATGGTTTCATAGATTAAATATAATGGGTTTTATTTAAAATTCAACATTTGTAAAATAGAGTTATGAATAAGACGACGCATGGGAGGCATTCAATTAGCAACCGCCATCCGTAGTGCACCACTTTTGCGACGGATCGCTCCGGTTCCGCATAATAAATATTGTTAATTGTAAATTGTGATTTATTTCTAAAGTTAGTGGTAATTAAATAAAAGTAAAAAAGAGGGTATATTAATTGTAGTGGATTATTTTGTGGAATAAAGTGTAATTTAAATTATTAATTAAAAGTGATTTTATAATCGATTCTGGATTCCAGACTTTTATCTTGTTCTCCGGCTATACGCCTAAGTAAATCATGGCCTATCCTGAAGAACGTTTCAATCTATCTTTAAATATTTAAATAGATTTTTGGGTCAAGTGTAGAGTAGCATTTTTTGAAAAACAAAAAGATTGCTGTCCATCGCGTATATGTGTATACTTACGAGGCTGTATAGTCATCTTGTGCAACACCTCTAAGGCGAGCGCTCGCTGCCACAGAGGCTTGTCGGGGTCCAGAAACTTGATTGTGAGCGAGAGGAATATCTCGCACTCCGTTATCTGGAATATGCCACAAAACATTTTAGTATGTAAAGGTAATTCGTTCAAGGCACTTAATATGATATGAAATATTATATTAGGCAAATTGATTCTTTGTCAACATTGACGTATATTGTTGAATTTAACGTATATGTTAGCTCGTCGTAATAATTACGTCCCTCTTCGGACATTACGTGGGCGTTTACGTGGGTTGTCGAGCAGAGATACAGAAAATACCCTATAACCACGTTCATTACGTTAACAATTAAGCACAATATAAACCACAACGAGTATACGAAACGAATAACAGTTCTTAGAGTGGAGGTGCCGCTCTTCACGACGGCAGCATGGAAACCGAGCGCCGTTAACGCGTATCGCCCCACCTAGACTCTGTTGTAGCACTATCCGAATGTCTATTGACGTCATCGCGACGGTGCTGCCATCTGACAGAACTCGTGCTGCGCTTCGTTTACCGTCCAAACTAGTGTCCGTCTCCGACATATATATATATTATAACGTATTTGTTTGTGCCAAGCAAACATCCGTACTCGTAAATCATGATACAATTAGATTTAATTGAATTTAATAGAATTTCTTAAATTTGATAGACAAAAAAAATCTTAATTTAGTCTAATCAACTACTCATGAAGTCTAATGATGATAGAATTTGATGATTGTGTATAGGTTTATTAAAATATAGTGGTAAAGAGATAAAACATTAAATTATTATTTATAATTATAGAAGAATTATTTAACGTATGCTATTTGCTTAGTCTGAACTTGAATGTAATTTAAAAATGTTAACACCAGTGTTGCCATTTCACTAACAATAACCTCATTAATGTAATTTGTGGAAAATCCAAACGACAAAAATTTCATTTAATTCATATACATTTTCAAAAGATGTAAAACACAGTTTTCAACTGTAACGTGTCTTAGAAAAGTATTAAAAAATAGAATATGTTCATTTGAAATAAATTTCGTGTAATCTTTTACAATATATTGGTTATAGGCTCTTGCACAAAATTTCGTCCATTTTCTTTTAAAAACAGTGTTCAATATTTTATTTTATGTGTTTAAGATACGTATATAATTTTAAGTCGATGTTACATGTTTCAACAAACTTCGTTAATAAGTTGATTGTTTCTAAATGGCAACACCGTTCACTTTTTTGAGTTCGAACTACACTAGACTACATAAGAGTCCCCTCGTATCCTCGGCCGCCGCCGTCAGCGCAGCTCCGGGGGAGCTGCAAGGCGACTCACCAGCACCGGGTGGTACTTGTGCAGGATGACGGAGACGAGCCGCAGCAGGCGCATGGTGACGGGGAAGTGCGGGCGCTCGGGCGCCGGGCTGCCGGGGCCCGCCGCCGCGCCCGGGATGTGCGCCGCCGTCAGCGCCGCCCTGGGGGAGGTTACAGGTGGGGTAGATACCACTGCCACGCCTATTTGGCAATGGAAGATCTCCCGCCAGGCGAGTTGATTATGCCTGAGGAGCGGCGTGCTCCGGTAGTCTCTGTTCGGAACTCGTATATATATACTTATTTAAAAGGGAACGAATTTGGTTCGAGCGGGGAGGTATCACCGCCACACTTATTTAAGGCGGAACTAGTATGGTTTTACCGCAGAGGTACCACTGCCTTCCACTTGCATTTAAGATAGAAGGAGTATAGTTACACCGAGGAAATAACACCGCGACATCCATGTAATGTGGAATGACTATGATTCTATCGGGGTGGTACCACCGCCACACCATTTTCTACCATGAAGCAGATCTTGCGTTTCGATGGATGGTTAATGATGGTTGCCGGCTCATGTGAGGCAACCATCTTAATCCTCGGGAGAAGCAACGCATCCGTGATTGTCCTATTGATTGATTGACAAATAGAAATCCTGTTTTATATATAGTTGGTTACATATGTCTATGGACAGCAGTGACCACGTACCATCAGGTGGTCTGCATGCCCGTTTGCTACTTCAATCGTATAAAAAATACCGTGTGTTTCATCAAATTCCATCAAATTTTTATGGTCCACTGTCAGACACAGAGCTCCCTAAATGACGCCACCCCAACAAAATGAATTTTATCCTTAAGACATCCATCCATCATTAATACATCGAATTTTTTTTCTGGTAATTTATGTTGCATTTTAATTGGTAATTATTGTTATTGAATAATTTATCTTCCTTTCTGAATATGATGTACAACATGTTGAGATATACGTGTAGTTGTATGGTTGCGATGTGCACACAAAAGAATATACAAAATCTACTTTTAAAATGTCCCTTTGCTGAAAATCATTTATCTGAGAGTGGGAACCGACTAGAGACTAGAGACTATACTATACTAGAGAACTAGACTAGAGACTATAAACAAAGCTAGAGATAAAATTTAGTAGCCAAGTCAAATTGATTCATACTATTTGTTTTTTTTTTTTTTTAAAGAATTATGAACCATCTCAAATTAGATGATCTTATATATGAACATTATAGAAACGAGAAAGTCTTATTTTATTTCAGTAATCTCAAATTTACCAACAAATTAAAATTCTACATACCTGTACTTAACGTTTGGTGAGAAGAGCCTTATGATAAGAGCGCACACATGCTCTTTTAATAAGAATCTAAAGTCCGAGATCTGAAAAATAAAATATGAATTATGTTTTAAAAATTATTTAAAATGTTTGTAGTAGACATGGCACAAATAGTATTTTTCCCGAAAACTGAACTAATCGCTTGAAGAATTGTAAGTAATAGGTCCGTATTGACAATATAATGGGTACCCATTGAATGAAAAATTCACAGGACCGGTCTTATTCACCTCAACCCTCTCCCTCCACAACTATCAAATAGTGGCTGACGGTTCGATACGAACCTTGAAGAAAATGGCGGAGAAGTCTGTAAGTATGGTATCCAGTAACTCCAGACCGAAGGTCTTCGGCACGTCCGATATACCGATGAGCCACAGCGGAGCGTCACTGTTCACCAGCTGGATTATATCCTGTGAAATACATATTCATTATTTACTAAAGTTCACATTAAATAATTGACTAATCAAGAATATTGTCACATAATAGGTATAATTTTACATTAACAGAAATTAAAGTGAAATGTCCTTGAACATTGCTAATTGTAAGATAAAGGGATGAAAATGATGTATAAGAAAATGTATGCTATTAAAATCGAAGGTTAATAATGAAGTTCGGATTGATTTAAATAACGGACAGATTAACAGCAATTGTAATCACTTAATAACTTGACACTTCAAAACAGGTTTTCAACGCTCCCCTTTAGTATCGTATAATATAATTATAATTTGATTATATGTTACTTAGGTTCTTTAATAACATTCTCAACTAGATACGAATAACATGGCAAATGAGCATACCTCTACTTGAAGATAAGTGGTCACTGCCGCTAATGGACATTTGTAAGTAACTTTATATAGAACAGGGAACTCTATCTGAAGTCAATCACAGATGCTTCAGCCGAGGTCCCAGATAATTAATGGATATGAAAGTGACCCTTCCACCGAAACGAAAGAACTGCTTCACGCTAGAAATATGTGCAACGGTGGTACCTGTCCAGTATCCATAGCACCGTTGGTCGTTCTAAATTGCAACCATAATGTACTGTACTGTAGATAATGAAATATGAACAGGAATTTAAAACTAAATGTATATGTTAATTAACATTTATTTTTTACATGTATAAATGTACTTACTTGTAAAATGAGATACGCATCCACTGCACAGGGTTTGAGGTCCTTCGGCGCTTTTATTGTGTTCGTTATTATTCTAACATCATTCGGATTCACTTTCAGTGTACCTGTTGAAGTAAGTAATTATTATATCAAATATAATAACTTGCTAGATGTCGCATACTGAGAACAAAAGGGACTAAACTAAAATTTTCTGACTTGAACAGTACTTAGAAATGTGACTTTACGAACTTTTACGACCCCTTGTCACACATTGTTACTCTACATCGATCCCTTAAAGTGTGACGTAATGATATGGATGAACCCATAAACTATATTAAAAAAAAAACGACATTGGGACCACTGGAGAATGAAATTGGCGTATCTGCAGTCCTGACAAAAGGCATCCAGAGGAACACCGTGGAAAACTTATAAGACTCCAGAAAATTTCCAGCAGTTTCCTCGCATATAAAACAAAAAATTGTGTAACTCTCCCTCCCTAACCCTCCCCCCCTCATATAAAAAAAACAATAATGATTGTAGCGTAATGGTACATTACCGTCGGCCTCGTGCAGCGCCCGCTCGAAGACGAGCGCGGCGAGCTGGCGAACGGTGGCGGCGGCGGCGTGGCTGGTGCTCACGTCGCGCGTCTCGCTTGGGGACACCATGCGCATGCACATCACCATCGTCTGCGATCAATAACATACATTATACCGGACCGAGGAAGTGCCGCAACGACAAATGTTTATGGCGCACCTTTGCATGTCCCTGTAGTGCTAGTTGTGTGTGTTGTGTGCAAGATGATGACTGGGATCATCTTGAAAACCTTACGTTTATGTCTAATCACTATTATTGTCATATTTTTTGTCGGATTGTAGAACCAAACGAGCATGGACTACATGTCCATCTGATTATAAGTGGTTACTGACACCCATCGACATCTGTGTGCATCTTCATTTAGAACAAGGGTTCTATCTGAAGTCAATCACAGTAAACCAATTTTTGCGTTCCGGTAGACAGGTGTGGTTGCCGGCTGTACTTTTTAGGCTGCCTATAGAACCTCTGTCCTATACGAAGTTCCACCGGAGGCAGGGATAACTTATCATCAGATGGCCTGCATGTTCCTTTGCTACTCAAATCTTATAAAAAAAACATCACAAAGTCACGCTTTAAATAGTTTAAATATAATAACAGTAGATAAAGGTGAATACATAGAAATCACTATCTATTGAACACACATACAATCAGCCCTGTCCTTCAACATAGAATACCTACTTCTTTTATCTATCTTGCTAATATCTAGATTAATTACTGATATAAACCTAATGCTGATTATTTGTTAGGTTACACATTTATTGCCTATTGATTTTTGATACGGCTTACATTACCTCAAACATAAGATATTAATTAAAGTATCAAAAGATAGCTACTTATAAACAAAAGTCACAGAAGACCAAGAAAATATATACACAAAACTTTGTGGATTTTTTGTATATTTGATTTATTTTTCATTTAAGCACTCTGATATATCTGAGTATACCAGTAAAACAAAAACGAATAGACAAGTTTAAGTTATACAAATAATACGCTGTCATTAACGAAGATTATTTAGGTAAATATTGTTACATAAAATCAGTAGATGCCATATTATAGTTTATCAAACACATTGCAAAAATGTATTACATTTTATATGTCAGAAAAATAAAAACAATAACTTACCCTAGCCAAGGTATCACCATGCACCAGGTCGGAGGTGGTCATAAGGAGCGCAGCTGTCTGCAGCAGCTTCAGCTCCAGCATATTGGACTGACCAAGGTTGAAGAGGCAGTCCACCACATGACGAGCACCCTTCGCGTCTATCCCCTGCTGGGCTATGAGCCTCTGGATTGTCCCGAGGCAAAACTGTAAATTCAATTAATTTGACTCGGTGTTACTATGAGACATAGATTACAATGTGATTTGTCAGGTGTGGTATCATAACCTCTGTTATCTTCAGATGTTCTATATGAAGTTGCTCATATATATAGCCGACAGTAACCACTGACCATCATGAGGACTGCATGATTGTTTGCTACTTTTATCCTATAAACAATAACTAAAAGTAGCATACATCAAACTTATTATTCATGTTTTTTAAATTTTCAAGTGTATTTACCAGGGAATGTCCATGACACCTATAGGTAAAGGAATTAATCAACAAAGTGAAACCTTAGTATTGTAATGTGCTCATGTGGAGTAGAGCATTTAAAGATTTATTCAAAACTGGGACACAGCTTTTGTTAGAGATATAAAACGTTTAACAAAAAGAATAATATTAATTGATTGGTTAAATAAATATATAAGGCCTTATGAAGGGAACTTCGTTGCAGGCTCGTTTGCTACTTCGCTACTACTACCCACCTGATGGTAAGGCTGCAGGCTCGTTTCTACTTCGCTACTACTACCCACCTGGATGGTAAGTGGCTACTGCCGCCCATGGACATCTGTAATCAACCCTAGGTAAGATCAAAGTCTCACCTAAGGTTAGCCACAGATGCATTGCTACCCCTGAGGACTAAGATGGGATGCCTTGGAAAAATATGTCTCCCTTACCACACCCTTCAGACCAGAACACAACAGGGCATTACAATGCTGTTATTAGGCAGAAATAAGTGTGGCAGTGGTGCTTTCGGAGTCGAAGCACAAAGAGTTCTACCACCTTCACAAAGAGTTCTACCACCTGTCCGCCAATATAGGATTTTGTAATATTCCATCTCTAAAGGGACTAAATAAGAATTAAAAATTAGTAGTGAGGTTGCAGGCAACATCAAATTAATGTATGTAATAGTAGTATGTCACAGTACCTTGATAATTTTAACATCTTTAGATTCACATCCTTGTACCAATGGGTACAGTATCTGGTTCACAACTCCGTACAGCGATGCTTGTGGGTTATTGGCAGCCAGCGATAGCTTCTCTATGGCCTCGTCACATGCCTGTAACAAACATTATTTTGGTAATTTTCATAATTTTAGTTTCATTAGTACATTCATAACTATTTTTTTCTTACTTTGTTTCCAACTATAAGTATTGCTATTTCTACCACTATTTTCCATAAATTAATATATTAAAATCGCAAAGGCACATGAAGCCTACCTATCTATAATATTTTTATAGAATTAGATGGCTTAGCAAGGGCATATAAAGGCTCACCATCAGGAGACGAGAAAAGAAGAATTCTTTGAACAGGAGTACCTTTTTGGTTTTTATGTCAACATATTTCAGAGTTTATTTATTCCAGACCATTCTAAGCATAGCAAAAAGATTTAGGGACTAGCATTTTGTTTGCCGATCACCACAGTTGGACTCAACTTTAACAAAGCTATAGCTATGTGTATGAACTGTAGATAGCCAACAAATCACCAGCAAGATAAT